>JAGGCT020000673.1:0-25000 GCA_017654935.2 Phymorhynchus buccinoides | reverse complement strand
CAGCCAACAGTATGAAAAGCGACTGACGTAATTCAGATGTCTTACAATCAGCAAATGTAATGTTCAAAAAGTCTGTGTTTGTGTAAGTGTATGATTCTTTCACACAAAAGCTTAACTCATTGAAGTCACTTTGAAGTGAAACACCAATGCCTTCATCTCAAAAGAAACGCAAATCCAACTCCAGCAAGAATGGGGGGCTGAACAGTAGCGTAGAGGATATCAACATGAGTGGAATGATGGAGAGAGAGCGCAAAGGGAAGGGAGGCAAGGGGAAGAAGGGCAGTAGCAAGAGCAAGGCCACGAGCAACCCGGACACCCTGCTGATCGAGGACATGATGAACCAGGGCGGACTGACCTCCAACGGCAAGGCGCCCAGCCAGCCCCTCAGCCACTCCTACCACGACCTATACTCCCCTGAACAGGACTGGCAGGAGCTGGACCTCGATTATCAGCACAGCGCCGACAACTCCTTCACCGACACCGGCCCTCACCGCGAGATGGCCATCGACTGTCCTGAGAGTTTCCTGGCCTCTGTGAAAGCTTCGCCCAGGCACCCCCCTCCTTCACAGAACTCCAAGGCTGAATCTGATCTATCTACCTTTTCGACACCACGGATGCCTTTGACGGCTCTGAATAGGAGCGCTGAAAAACTGAACGAAAGGACAGATTCAGATACTGACAGAACAGTGGTGGGTGGTGTTTCTCAGCCTAAGCCTACAACAGAGCAGTTGGAACGGCTTCGTATGCATCAGGAGGAGCTGCGAAAGCGGCGGGAAGAGGAGAGCCGGCTGCAGCTGGAGCAGGACTTTCTGAGGCAGTCCCTGCGCAGCTCCAAGAAAATGCAGGCCTTGGCCAGCAGGCAGGTGACGCATACGGAGCAGCCCACTGTGGAAGGTGTGGTGAACAGGGCTTTCGACAATGCCGAGGACATGGACGTGGGCGAGGAGGTGGGGGCCACACAGGTTGTGCCCGCCGAGCGATACCTCAAGAAGAACATGGGTAGGTTGACCTGTTGTTGTTGTCGTACCCTGGCTTAAAGACTCCAAGGATCATCCCAACAGACGAAGCACTTAAACACTATGGTACAAATGCACCAGCTAGGGATGAGAACATCACGTGTGTGACTGTTTTTGCAGTGACACTCCGACTTCAGAGGATTTTGGAGACTGATGATATTATGCTAGGACTGTAGGAGTTTGTCATGGCTAAAGACAATCCCCGCATAACTATGCAGAGCATAACATTTTGATGTAGCTTGGTGTTCTAGCCTATGTTAATTGGCCTGACACAGCCTTAAGGCGTTAAGCCAAGGCAAGGTTGACCTGTAAGAAAGCAGGTTTTTGTTGGACTGTAGATTGCTTGTCTTATTTCAGTCAGAATAGAGATCAAAAGCTCACAATTTAGTGTAAATGCCTAGGTACCATTATAGCATGCAATATTTACAAAATACACACACACACAAAATAATCAGATAAGAGGCACACATTACTTGTCTGATACAGTGGTGGGCAGCTCCTACTGCTGCTGTTAAATTTCATTTGATGAACATTTTGTATCAATCATTCTAGACTTTTTTTTAATCCATAGAAGTTTGTTTAACGATTTGAAATGTGCATAAATTGAAAAAATAAAATAAAACTTTTAAATGGTAGTCACACCCACTCTACAATTTTCCAAAAGTATGATTTTGTAAGTGGGGTATGGGGAGGGGGCACCAATGATTATTTGTGAAGGATTTAGTTTCATAAAAACCCCATCAGATTCTAGGTTTGTGTCCTGATAAAAACTATGCTATTTGCCACAGTTTATTATGGGCATTTGGTGTCTTTTATTACTACTAGTTGAAAAAAAAAAAATTCTGTGATCTTTTCATTGTTAATCCATAGAAGTTTGTTTAACTATTTGAAATGTGCATAAATTGAAAAAAACCAAAAAACTTTTAAATTTTAATCACACCCACTCTACGATTACCCAAAAGTATGATTTTGTAAGTGGGGTACCAATGATTATTTGTGAAGGATTTAGTTTCATAAAAAACCCATCAGACTCTAGGTTTGTGTCCTGACAAAAACTATGCTATTTGCCACAGTTTATTATGGGCATTTGGTGTTTTTTATTACTACTGGTTGAAAAAAAAAAAAATATCTGTGATCTTTTCATTGTCTAGATATTTTTCTTTTTTCCAGGCGTGGAAGACATGCTGTCGGCACTGCACCATATCCGCAGCCGGCTGAACTCGGCAGACAACACTAGCAGCAGCAGCAAGGGTTCTCAGGAGGTGTTCTTCCTCAAGCAGCTGTTCCACAACACGGCTTTCCAGCAGGCCGTCACCCTGCACCAGA
This sequence comes from Phymorhynchus buccinoides, assembly GCA_017654935.2. Classification (NCBI taxonomy): domain Eukaryota; kingdom Metazoa; phylum Mollusca; class Gastropoda; order Neogastropoda; family Raphitomidae; genus Phymorhynchus; species Phymorhynchus buccinoides. The sequence goes on along the minus strand of JAGGCT020000673.1, from coordinate 22,658 downwards.
AACTGGTGGACCAGACCTCCACAGGGCCCCAGCCGATCCCCGTGGGTGGGGATGCTCAGGTTCTGTCGGCGGAGGTTGGGGGGTGTCAGCCGGGGAAAGAGTCCAAGCCAGTGCTTAGAGAGTTGGTGGCTGTGCTCAATAAACCTTTGATGCAGGTGAGGTTTTGGTTTGTAGTGGTGGTTGGCTCTGTGTATGTGTATGCATGTGTGTGTGTGTCACTGTGTGTGTGTGTGTGTGTCACTGTGCGTGTGTTTTAAGAATGGGAATAGTCTCGAATTAGTTGGCTCTGTGTGTATGCATATACACATGTGTGTGTCACTGTGTGTGTGTGTTTGTGTGTGTGTTTAAGAATGGGAATAGTCTCGAATTGAAGCAAGGTTTGTGGTGTTTTTGTGTATCTGTCTGGTTAAAATCAAACTGCTTTGTGTTGTCAACTTTGCTTTTAATGAAGATCTTGAACCCGTATGTTTATTAAGATTCACATTCGGTGGAAGTTCATTTATATTAATTATGCATACCATCTATTGGTAAACTTTTGTTTGCTCACGTGATTTGGGGACCATAAGTGTGAAACTGTGAAAGACAAAAATGACATGTCAAAGGTCAAGGTCATTGGTTAATTTTGTTAAATGCAAATGATGTTTTGTTTTTTTAAAGCTTGCATAAACATCTTTATATGCAAAGTTTGAACATTGAGCGCCTCATAGATCCCGATAAAAGCCAACTTTAAAGTTACCAAAGACAGACATCCACACAGACACCCAGAAAACCGAACAAGCATGAGAACATAGACTGACTTCGTTGTTAAAAACAAGTTGAGTCAAAAAAGGCTGCAAAAACTATCTCATTCAGGTTGTAGTCCCTGAGCAAATCTGGGGGACTATTGTTTCTGTCTTTGGCCATGTGGCGTGCATGCTTCCAGCGTCACATGCTGCCACTCCTATTAATGGTATCACCCAAGGAATGGTATCAACCTGGAACTTATCTGCGAGGGGACTTTGCTGCCGCTCGGCGACACACTTGTTTAATCTGTAGCTTAAATTGGTCGTTGTGATTTCTCACCAGAATTTGCTGATGGCACATGACGGGGTGGCTCATCGAAAGACGCAGCCTGGGTTGCACCTTAACGAAGCCGACCATGTTGATTACCAGATGATGCAGTATGGGAAAGACAGCGTCAAGATCGTCCATCTGGAGAAAACTAGTGAGCCTTTGGTGAGTAATGAGTGTGTGTGTGTGTGTGTGCGTGTGCTTGTGTGTGTGTGTGTGTGTGTATGTGTGGCGGGGAAGGATTAGATAACTTAGAGGGATGGGTGATATGGAAAATTGAAAAGTGTGTGTGTCTCTCTCTCTTTCTCTGTGAGTAGTGTGTTTTTATGTGTGCATGGGTGCAACTCTTTCAGTTTCACACCGATTTCCTTTTTTTACATTTTACTAGAAACTGAACTTCCTTTTTTTTTTTTAAAGAACATTCATTAGAAAAAATCGAACACAAGCAATTTGGGGCTTTTGGAACTTGGTTGTTCTATCCCAGAAATCTCTCTCGGAGAATCTTGAAAACAGCATGGTGATGCCAAAGTGTTTTCAAAGGCGATGTAAATATTTTGCAAGGCTTATCGTACTCAAACTATCTCTGTCGATCATTGTAACTGTCTGTCTGTCTGTCTCATTATCTCTCTCTTGCCTTGCCCCCCTGAACCACCCAGCAGGGTTCTGCCCCTGTAGCCGGCCCTGGCAGACCTGTTTATTCTACTCTTTTACTAGTTTCAGAGTAGTATTCTACTCAATTTGGACTTCTACTACTATTCAAAATTGAAAATAATGCTCTAATTACTAATTTTCATTGAACACTGTTTGGTGGTTTAATGAATAAAACTAAAACTACTCATTTCAGTTATATCCAGACTACTCAAGACTTGTGTAGGTGGTAAACAGGTCTGTCCTGGGAGACCCCTGGACCCCTGCCTTTCAGGGTTTTTTTCATTTGGGGAGTTGCACCCATGTGTGTGTGAATGCAAGAGAAAGTGAAACAGTGCATGCATGTTTCTGTGTTTTTATGTGTTTGCATTCAGTATGGCTGTGTATTTCCTTGCTCTTGATGGTGTGCGCATTTCTGATTTCTGTCTCTCTTTCAATACAACAATTGCTGTATGTTGTTGGCAGGGGGCCACAGTGAAGAATGAGGGTGATTCCGTCATCATTGCTCGCATTGTGAGTGGCGGAGCAGCGCATGAAAGTGGTCAGTGTTCCTGTAGCAAATTGGTATAAAACAATTTTAAAGAGAAAAGTGTATGCAATTCAATAATTCTTTGTCTCTCTACAATTCTCATCTATCTGTCTGTCTGAATCTCTCTCTCTCTCTCTCTCTCTCTCTCTCTCTCTCTCTCTCTCTCTCTCTCTCTCTCTCTCTCTCTCTCTCTCTCTCTCTCTCTCTCTCTTGAGCTCTCTCTCTCTTGAGCTCTCTTATTCACTCTGTCTGAATGTGTCTCTCTGCGTTTCCCTTTCTTTCTCTTTACTTGCTCATTTGTTTTGCTTGGAACCCTAAATTCCGTGTGACTTGATCCTTGAATAAAAATGGAATGGATGCAATACCTAGATATGGTTAGTGAGTGTGTGTGTGTGTTTGTGCTTTTTTGAAAAAATACATTTGACGAAAATAGTTTATAAATCAAATAAGTATTCATACTCATAGATGCTTCGAAATTAGTTTGTGTGATTTAAAGCCATTTTATTTGCAGTAGAATTCCTATTGTACATTCCAATTTCTAAGGATACATTATGGCTTGGTTGTGGGGTTTTAGGCTGTGGTTTTTTTTTAAATTGTTTTTTTTTTTGCTTTCCCGTTTTTTAATTGAACCTTCTTAAGTCATGAGTTTTTCTGTTGAAGTAACTTCTTAGTTTTTCTTACTCGTATGGTTGGTTTGTTTTATTATTGTTGCTCATTTATTTGTTTGTGTGTTTCTCTTTAGGCTTGCTCAATGAAGGGGATGAGATTCTGGAAGTGAATGGCATTGACATGCGGGGCAAAAGCATAGACGATGTGTCAGAGACGTTGGTAAGTGAACCTTCTTCTTCTTTGTTTTCGATCACTCAGAAAGTCACATGCCATATGAGCGCAGATGTGTCTTGCTTCCGTTATACGCCCTAATTAAGAAATAGGCCCAGCATCTCCGTCTTCGGATGGACAAAGTCTATGTAAGATTTTCTAGAACAAAAGCTGGAGAATGGACCAGTAAGGCAGAAAGATAGATGACAGTAAGCAAAGGGAAAAGGCAGAGTCAAAGAGAGTGAAAGATTAGAGGAAGTTACAAGCACAGAATTTCCAGAAGGTTGGGGAACTATTTGTACAAAAGACCCCCCAGTATCCCCATGGTGTGTGTGTGAATATATATCTGTACATTATCATGCACTTAGCTATATCCAACCTGTTCTTACTGTTGACATGTTTAGTGTGTGTTTGCAGGCCAACATGACGGGACGTATCACCTTCATGATCATCCCAGCCCACAGCAACGCAGGCACTTCACTGCCCAGACCTGGGGAAATGGTAAGTCATCGTCTGTAAACTGATGTTAGCTTCAAACGTGAATTTTTGGCTTTTTTATTATTTCCACCACAAAAAAGTAAAACAACACATTTTATTTTGACAGATTGTAAAAAGTGAACTGCCTACAATACAAGTACAAATGTCATCCCTCGTCCCCTTTCTTTCTTCTTGGTTTTTTTTCTGCTTTTCCTCCGTTTCTTTCTTCTTCCCATTACTCGTTTTCCTCAAACGTTTTTTCTTGTTCTTCTTTTGTTTTTCTTCTTTGAACCCTCCAGAATGTGGCTCTTTCAGATCTCTGTGTGAAACAATTTTGATTTTCTCCTCCTGTACATTTTCCTTTTCTCTGATGCTCAAAGCTATCATATACCTTTTCCTTTTTCTCTGATGCTCAAAACTATCATATACCTTTTCCCTTTTCTCTGATGCTCAAAACTATCATATACCTTTTCCTTTTTCCTTTTCTCTGATGCTCAAAACTATCATACCTTTTCCCTTTTCTCTGATGCTCAAAGCTATCATATACCTTTTCCTTTTTCCTTTTCTCTGATGCTCAAAACTATCATATACCTTTTCCTTTTTCCTTTTCTCTGATGCTCAAAACTATCATATACCTTTTTCCTTTTCTCTGATGCTCAAAGCTATCATATACCTTTTCCTTTTCTCTGATGCTCAAAACTATTATATACCTTTTCCTTTTTCCTTTTCTCTGATGCTCAAAACTATCTGACACACCAGTGCGTTACAAAATGTAAGCAAATTTTCACCTGATGAACAGTTTATCGATAAATATTTAAAATACTATAAAGAGATACCTAAAATATTCAGATGACCCACCCCAAAAAAGTTGTCAAACTTATAGTTTAGACACCTTCCTCATGTTTTCGACTCTCTATCTGAAAGTCTCGTTCTTTCAGTTTTATCCCTTTCCCGAGAGTAGCAGAATGTTGGCTTCTCAGTGAACATTTTCAATGCGAAAATTTCCTGGGGGTGTCTAACCTACAACTCTGCCAAAACGCCTAGAGACATATATATACTGCATGCTGATGCTGACCCCTGGATTGTGAAGATGGAATTAACGCTGACTGGTCATTCCACTCCACCAGATGCACCTGCGTGCGCTGTTCAACTACGACCCTGAGGATGACGTGTACCTGCCGTGCCGGGAGCTGGGCGTGTCCTTCCTGAGGGGGGACATCCTGCACGCCATGCAGCTCACCGACCCCAACTGGTGGCAGGCACACCGCGAGGGCGAGGAGGAGCACCACCTGCTGGCTGGACTCATCCCCAGCAGGGCCTTCCAGGAACAGTCAGTGACTCTATATTTGTTGTCTCTGTCTGTCTGTGTCACTCAGGGAGGGTGAGGAGAAGCACCACCTGCTGGCTGGACTCATCCCCAGCAGGGCCTTCCAGGAACAGTCAGTGACTCTGTATTTGTTGTCTCTGTCTGTCTGTCTGTGTCACTCAGGGAGGGCGAGGAGGAGCACCACCTGCTGACTGGACTCATCCCCAGCAGGACCTTCCAGGAACAGTCAGTGACTCTGTATTTGTTGTCTCTGTCTGTCTGTCTGTCTGTCTGTCTGTCTGTCTGTCTGTCTGTCTGTCACTCAGGGAGGGCAAGGAGGAGCACCACCTGCTGACTGGACTCATCCCCAGCAGGGCCTTCCAGGAACAGTCAGTGACTCTGTATTTGCTGTCTCTGTCTGTCTGTCTGTCTGTGTCACTCAGGGAGGGCGAGGAGGAGCACCACCTGCTGGCTGGACTCATCCCCAGCAGGGCCTTCCAGGAACAGTCAGTGACTCTGTATTTGTTGTCTCTGTCTGTCTGTCTGTGTCACTCAGGGAGGGCGAGGAGGAGCACCACCTGCTGGCTGGACTCATCCCCAGCAGGGCCTTCCAGGAACAGTCAGTGACTCTGTATTTGTTGTCTCTGTCTGTCTGTCTATGTCACTCAGGGAGGGCGAGGAGGAGCACCACCTGCTGGCTGGACTCATTCCCAGCAGGGCCTTCCAAGAACTGTATGTCGTTATCGTTCTTTTGGATCTTCTCTGTCTCTGATATTATGACTGTCTGTCTCGCACAGATAGGGTGAACAAGGAACACTTCTTCTTGTCTGCATTGCAGTCAGTGATCTTGCTTTTCTATGTCTGTCTGTATGTCTATCTTCATTTTGTTTGGCCTTTAAGGGCCATGTTTTACCCCAACTGTCCCGCAGTCCTCATGGCTGAGAGACTGGGGGTGTCTCCTAAACACGTTCCAGCCCATATCTCCAGAATAGCAATTTTCTCCTCTGCTCTCTTGAGGTCATTGGCTGACTAGCATACAACAGTGTGTAGCTTTGTGCATGTCAGGTTGTCTTATATAAGCTCTGCTTGTTGCTGCTTCAGTTATTTTGTATGATCTTTTGTTTTGGGACAATAAAATGTTTAAACCATGTTGTCTTATACAACTTGTGTTAATAATAATAATAATAATAGTGAATCATTTATATAGCGCACTCCTCCACCAAATGTGGAGCTCTCTGCGCTTATTACAGGGGGGCAGCTCCATGTATTAAACAGGCTTTCAAAGAACAGTCATTGAATCAACTTGGGGTTTCTTTGTGTCTGCCTGTGTGTCTGTCTTTTTCATACAAGGAGGTGGAGGATGATTAAACATCATCCCTCAGTGTCTATTTTGAATGCACTTTTGGTTAGAAGTAGCGATAAGTCATAAGACAAGTGTTTGCTGTCTTCTGTTTTGATTACAACCATTACTTTTTAACTTTTCATTTCATGGTGGCAGTCGTGAGTCTGTGCTGCAGCAGTTGAGTGCCGAGGGCAAGGAGAACAAGAAGCGGAACAGGATCTGTGCCTGCGGAAGGAAGGAGAGAAGAAAGAAGAAAAAGAAGAAGTTGCTCTACGATGGGGAAATGGATGAAGGTGAATAATATTATTGTCATTATGAATTTTTTGTTTTTTATCGGGGTTTTTCTTTTAGTTTTCCTTCTTTACTGTTTTTATGTAAAGGTTTATGTGAATATATACCGTCCAAAATAAGAAATGCATATGCATACATTTTACTGATTCTTCAGCTCTTGGTATGTTCAGTGTTGACAATATAAACTGTTTGGACAGTTAAAATGAAAATGTGATTGATGATTATTGAAACAAAATAAATTGTTACATTAAATAACTCAAATCAAATTGTTTGGAAATTAATGAAATTTGAAATACAGTTTCTTCTAAAATGTGTGCATTTCATTTTGGGGGGACAGTATCTTTGGATTTGGACATTGATGAGGCTGGGTTTGGGTGGGTTGTGGGGGATCTAATCTCAGTCCTGATGAAAATAAATTCTGATGCCAGCGTCACATTTTTGCACCACAATGATTTAAAACCCATGTCACTAAAAGGCATCAAATCAGGGTCTGTTATCCAAAGACCCTATTCTCTTAATTTTGGGAGGTAAGGATAGGCCTTGCTTTAAATATGTTACAGAGGAATCCCCAATATTACAGGTAAGTTTAATGGGATTTTTTTTCTCGGAAAAATGGCTGGTGGCAAAAGGGTTAAGAATACTTCGTGTCAGGCTCTAACTCCACCTCTGTGGTGATGACAAAGTTCAATAGCATGAAACCTGATCTCCAGTTATTGATCTTTGCGTCTCCCTAGAGTTTCTCCAGAGTTATTGTTCTTTTAAATTGTTCTTTGTTGCTGTTCTTAGGGAGACACGTAGGGACGTAATAACAGATGTGTGACGGCATGCCTTCAGATTCCAGAGCTCATGACCTTCTCGTTTGCAGAAGCAGAGGAGGTTTTGACGTATGAAGAAGTGACCCGATACTACCCCCAGCCCAACAGAAAGCGGCCCATCGTGCTGATTGGGCCGCCCGACGTGGGGCGCCAGGAACTGAGGGAGCGGATCATGGAGTCCGACTTTGAGCGCTTTGCTGTCGCTGTGCCACGTAAGAATTAACTCCATCCACTATCATCCACCATCATCACTATCAATGCCACATCCACCACAAGCGATGGGAAAGGTGTTTTTAGGGGGGTGGGGGACAGGGGAGAAGGGCGGCAAATCTGAAAAGATTTTTAAAACAATAAAAAATAAATCATTTGACAGTAAAATGTTTTATAGAATAGTATTATGGAGAAATAATGTTTATTGTAAATGTGCAGACGTACGTCTTATTGCCAACTAATCAGTCCAGCTTATTCAACCAGTGTGTATCATAATCCAGCAAATAAGCATTTGGTCCTTATATCTGCCTATAAATATGCATTCAATCAAATAAGGCTAAAAAAAAACAACCTTACACACTCGGAACTGGCCGATTTGCTTCACCTTGTTCCTAGGTTCGGGAAAAAAATCACCAAAAATAAGTTATGAAGAGTTAGGCATCAATATTTTCCAAAAATATTAGCAACACCATGCACTAACCGATTTTAAATTGGATTCCATACCTTCGTCATTTGTCTCCTATTGACGAAAACAGCTAACACATAGTAAGAAGGAAACTTTCGCATTCTGATCTTTGAAATCACCCCAACCCCCCCTACAACCAAACCTGAAAGTAAAGTCTGCAATGATTGGTTGATTTAAAGAGAGGCAAGGTCAAAGCAAACTGAAAGTAGGTTACGACTTCACGCTTGAAAGCTGGGTACACGCCAGAAATCAAAACCTCTTGAAAACTCTCATGAGCCGGATCTGGCTCATTCGTCCTAAACGGTTGTGCAAGCCATGAGCCGGATCCGGCTCATTCGTCCTGAGTGAGTTAACTAAACTTGTATGCAGCTGTCAATGCTTGAAGAGCCAAGTAACTTGGTCGAGTTTTGAGTCTTTTAGCCACAAAGGCTTCCCAGTTGACAGCAGAAACAATTGGAATAAGCCTTAAGGAACGTTTCACCTTGTCTTGCGCAGACACGAGTCGCGTGCCGTCTGGCGGGGAGCAGAACGGGTGTGACTACCACTTCATGTCACGCTCCATGTTCGAGGCGGACATGCTGAGCGGCAGGTTCCTGGAGTACGGGGAGTTCCAGGGCAACTTGTACGGAACCAGCATTGAGGCCGTGCGGCAGGTCATCCTGCAGGGCAGGGTCTGCATCCTCAACCTGGACCCAGAGGTATGTGGGACAACATCTACCACGTTTGTTTGAATGGTGTATAAGCACAGGGCAACTTGTACGGAACCAGCATTGAGGCCGTGCGGCAGGTCATCCTGCAGGGCAGGGTCTGCATCCTCAACCTGGACCCAGAGGTATGTGGGACAACATCTACCACATTTGTTTGAATGGTGTATAAGCACAGGGCAACTTGTACGGAACCAGCATTGAGGCCGTGCGGCAGGTCATCCTGCAGGGCAGGGTCTGCATCCTCAACCTGGACCCAGAGGTATGTGAGACAACATCTACCACATTTGTTTGAATAGTGTATAAGTAACTTGTACAGCACCAGCATCAGGACCATCAGGCGGCTCATCCTGCAATTTTTAATTCAACTCTCTGGCATTCACACTCGGGACTGGCCGATTTGCTTCACCTTGTTCCGTGGGGACTGGGCATTTGATTAGGTTAGGAAAATATTCACCCAAAATAAGTTATGAAGAGTTAGGCATCAATATTTTCAGAAACGATTAGCAACACCATGCACTAAGCGATCGTAAAATATCAGATTCCATACCTTCGTCGTTTGTCTCCTATTGACGAAAACAGTTAACACATAGAAAGAAGGAAAATTTTACATTCCGATCTTTGACACACACCCAGCCAAATAAAGTCTGCAATGATTGGTTGATTTCAAGAGAGGCAAGGTCAAAGCATTGTTCACTCCCACTGTAGCAACATCACTTCAGGAATGCCTAATGTTAAATCTAGCACTACATATAGTCAGTGTGACGGAATTTCTCCAGCAGAGCCTAAGTGGTCATAGGCATTGTAAATGTATGCAGCAAGGGTGATCTGGAGCATTCTGAATCCAACATTAATGCCATTGTCTTGTTTTAAGATTCAAAAGTGGAGAGAATTATTTTTTTAATACACATACATCATAGAAAAGTTAGCAAAACATTTTTACGGGGATTTATTTGGATCTTGTCCTTTTGATTTGTTGTTTCAGAAATGCATCAAAGTTGTATGACTGGTGATGAGATCTGTGAACTGCTTTATAAAAGTATCTGTTCACATAATATCTGCGTTACAGGTTTAGTCATCTGTTAGAGTGGAAACTGTCTTTGTAACAGATGCATGTCATTATGATAAACTTTGTTTTTCTTTATCAAAATAAAGCAACTAGTGCTTTGATCTAACCAAGACCTGAAGGAAATGATGCACATAGTTTCAGACATTACCCCTTTTGCCGCCAGCCATTTTCAGCTGCAAAATACCATTAAACTGCATTGGGTAGAGAGAGAAAATGGTCTGCAATAATTATTATGAATTCCTCTGTGACATGTATAACATTAGACCTATCCTTACCTTAAGAAAATAGGGTCTTCGGATAACAGGACCTGATTTAATGCCTTTTAGTGACATGGGTGCTAAGCCATTGTGGTGCATAAATGCGACATTGGCGGTGAAAGGGTTAACTAAGCTGAAAGTATGATGATTAGAGCGAATTATCTTCTTTTTCCATGTTATTGTTGTTGGTTTTTCCTTTTACATGTGGAGAAAAAAGAAGAAGGGTTACGTACCAAGACATGCAGTCTTGAGAAATATTTTCAGTTTTCAGTTGCTGAAGTAGTTTTAAGATTTAGCCATCTGTACACTGTGCGTTTTTATATTTTTAAGAACTAAAATTGATTGCAAAAGTACAAATTTTGTTTCAGTCTTTGAAGATCCTGCGTGACACAGATCTAAAGCCTTACACCATCTTTGTCCGGCCCCCAAATATGGAGAAGTTGAGGGAGCTACATGTGTCCATGGGCAAAATCAGACCTACCGTGAGTCACACTTGTCTATTCCTTGCTTTTGTGTGGATGTGTCAGGTTTTCAAGATTTATCGTTGACCAATTTAATCATATGATTGACTAATCCAATATGGAGAAGTTGAGGGAGCTACATGTGTCCATGGGCAAAATCAGACCTACCGTGAGTCACACTCGTCTATTCCTTGCTTTTGTGTGGATGTGTCAGATTTTCAAGATTTATCATTGACCAATTTAATCATATGATTGACTAATCCAATATGGAGAAGCTGAGGAAGCTACGAGTGTCCATGGGCAAAATCAGACCAACCGTGAGACTCACTTGTTGAGTTGTTGCTTTTGTGTGGGTGGTTGAGTTTTTTCAGAATTTAGCATTGCTGTTATCATTGACCAGTTCAGTCATGATATTAAATCATTGACCAGTTCAATCATATGATTGACTAATCCAGTATGGAGAAATTGAGGGAGCTACAGGTGTCCATGGGCAAAATCAGACCAACCGTGAGACTCACTTGTTGAGTTGTTGCTTTTGTGTGGGTGGTTGAGTTTTTTCAGAATTTAGCATTGCTGTTATCATTGACCAGTTCAGTCATGATATTAAATCATTGACCAGTTCAATCATATGATTGACTAATCCAGTATGGAGAAATTGAGGGAGCTACAGGTGTCCATGGGCAAAATCATACCTACTGTGAGTCACGCTTGTTGAGTTGTTGCATTTCTGTGGGTGTGTTTTTCAGGTTTTAGCATAGCTTTTTGATTGACTGGTTAAATCAGTAGTGATTCATTTACACAACAGAGTTGGAAATCATCCCTTTGACTAAGATTACTGCTAAAAGTTGCTCTCTTTTTTTAAAATACTTTTTTTGATAGGGGATGGGGGTGGGCAGTGGGGAATGCTGTTTTGATCTTCATATTTACCTTGATGATTATGACGGTAACAAAGTAGTGTTCATTCGTTATCCCCTTTCCTGCCTGGACCCTTATGTCTACTAGGGTGTGTGTGATGTCATTGATGTCATAACTATTGATGTCATAGCCCTGGAATGCTGGTTTTTGTTTTAGACAAGTCAGGAAAGATATATCTCTAGACCATTTTATCAGATTGAGTCTAACAGGTCTCTTTTTCATTTTATGATAATAAAGAAGATAGTTTCTCAAATTTTCTCCGGCAGTGAAGGGGTTAAAAATGTTGCTTGTCATCATATACAATGCAAGTATATTGTCATTTTGTTGTCTGTTTCTTTTTGGTTAATCCTGGAGCTGTTGTTGGCTTACCCTGGCTAAAAGACTCCAGGGATCGTCCCAACAGCTGAAGAATTTGAACACTATGGTACAAGTGCATCATTCTGGAGCTAAAAAACACATCTTGCTACTGAAGAATCGATTTTCCCCATCCTCAGACCTGTTTACCCCTTACACAAGTCTTGAGTAGTCTGGATGGCTGAAATGAGTAGTTTGGGCTCAAAATGTGTAGTTTTATTCATTAAACCATCAAACAATGTTCACTGAAAATGAGTAGAATCTAGCATTATTTTCAATTTTGAAAAGTAGTAGAGATCCAAATTGAGTAGAATGCTACTCGAAAAGAGTAGAGTAAACAGGTCTGCATCCTTGACCATTTGCCTCGTGTTGCAGGATGAGCAGCTGAAAACGATCATCGACAAGGGGAGGGAGATGGAGGAGGCCTACGGGCATTTCTTCGACTACGTTCTGGTGGGCATGGACCTCAACAGCTGCCTCCAGGAGCTGCTGCGTGAGATCAACCGCATCGAGAGGGAGCCCCAGTGGGTGCCGGTGACCTGGATGAACGGCTTCACGTGAACTGCAGTACCTTCAACACTGGATTGTTACACTGGTTTTTGCAACAAAGCGTCACAGATGGTTGAATATTTGGGATACACACAGAGAGAAATATGGTTACGCTCAAAGATGCGCAGAGAGTGTTCTTCTGTGATGACGTCTCTTTGTTTTTGGACCATTGTGTATTTGATTGTGTGGCAAAAGAATCAAGGTGATGATTGTGGCCATGCACAGCAGAGAAGATTGAAGAATGCGTTGTGCATAATTCTTGAGAAATTTATGTTGCTACTGTTGAGTCTTCAGTTTGTGAAAATTTGGAAGAATGCAGGAGAGATAAACATTGTTAACATGGGATCTGATAAGTTTCAAGCTATGCAAAGTTTTAAGCAAAGAACATTTAGAAATCAGCCAGAATCTGGAACAAAGCATGTGTCGGTTGTCAGGGACAGGTGCTACGTTTTCTGTCAGGAGGAGCCATGATGTCTCACTTTGACATTTTCGTGTGCATTTTCATGGAATCCTGATGTTTTGAAAGTCATGTTTGATTATCAAATGTCTGTCAAAGTTAGTGTCATTGAAACTTCTTGAGAAAAGGTCTAAATGAGAGACATAGAAGTCTGTGGTTTTTTTGCTCATCAAATTTCTCTTTATGCAAAATTGTTCCTGTGATGTACAAAGTGGGTTTTTGAATCTTTATTGAGCTTGTAAAATCAAATTTGACACAAAAACTATAACTATTCAGTGCTTTTATTATCTTAGACCATGTGTTAATATTTTCTTTTTATGGAAAAAAATTGGATCTCACGTGGTATGAATAATTTCAAATTATATTCATCTTTAAGGATATTTATATTAACACAAGTTTTTTGTGTTATCTTCTTCTTCTGCATTCCCTCGCCATAATGGGTAAGGTGTCCAGTTTTCACTGATCTTCCCGCTGTGTACAGCCAACACATTCCATTTCGGAAGAGCTCAATGGAGAAACATTTTTTGGAAGATTTTTTTGAAAAAAGGCAGGAGAATGGGCCAATAAGTCAGAAAGATAGTAGATGATAGAAAGCAAAGGGAAAAGGCAGTCAAAGAGAGTGGCAGATTAGAGGAAGTTACAAGCACAGAACTTCAAGAAGGTGGGGGAACTATTTTTACGAAAAAAACACCACACACGCACACACAAACACACAGTATCCCCACAGGGAGAGACTCGTGGATGGGGTGGGGGCGTCCAGCTCCCCGTATGGAGGCACGAGGCATCCACCCACTGTTTTTGTGTTATTATTTTAAATTTTCAAGTTATGTGCTGATCTATGTTTTAAAAACGATTTTATTTTCAACCTTGTTGAAAATTGTGTTGGCCTCAAAGCACAATGTAAATGGGTTGGCAACTTCAAACTGACATATCACTTGAAACGAGAAAGCATGTAATTCTTTCTTTGGAAAAAAAAGAGTTCAATGTAGGGTTTTTTAAGTGCAATTGTAACATTTCATAAATGAACCAATTTATAAAAAAATATATTTGTGTCTGTGTAAGCAAATTCTGTTATTAGGTGCAAGAATGCCTATGAACAAAATGGTAATGCCGACGTTTTTCTGTTTCTATTTGATACCAGCGGCCAGTTGCGTAACCCCTCTTTAATTTTTTGTTGTTGTTTTTTCAAATATGCATTTCCAGACCTGTATTGGCTGCTTTCAAATGTGATCTGGCCTTTCCTATGAATGCAGAGCAAAGAAAGCAACTGCTTTTTTCAATGGATAATAATATCATTGGCTTGTTGATATGTGTACGGGGAGGGGGGGTCCTTTTAAAAAAATTGTTTTATTGAGTATATCTTGGGGTCTGAAGTGAGCCTAGATATAAAATAAGTTTTAGTCTGTGTGATTATTTGGTGGTTGAAAATTGTGATTTTTCTGTTTTGGGTTATTTTAACATCTAGTATTGGTTGTTTTAACATGTAGTATATATATATGAAAGATTAATTATGGTTGAAATGTATTGCTTAAGACAGTAATTTATGTTCACGAAAAGGTATTGTTTTACAGTTATTATGACTTATAATCAGTTATGGATAAATATCGTAATATATTGTTTGCTTAAGACAAGTGGACTTTCGATCCATACCATAAATAGCAATGATGCTCATTTCACACAAGTACCTGACTAAAGCAAAGTAGCCCACTAATGGTGCCATGGATATAATGTAACCATCAACATTTTGTTGTTTTTGTAGAGAAATCCATTCTATTGAAAGATTTTATGCAATGTTTACATACAAATAATTTCAGTTTCTTCATCGCCTTGGCATGAGGCTGTGTCAGACCAGTTGACATAAGCTAGAACACCAAGGCTACATCAAAATGTTATGTTCTGTATGGTTGTGCAGGGATTGTCTTAAGCCATGGCAAGCTCCAAGCATAACATCATCAGTCTAAAATCCTCCAGAGTTGGAGTGTGGCTGCCCACGTGGCGCTGTAATAAAAAACGGTCACACACGTAATGTTCTCATCCCTGGCTGGTGCATTTGTACCATAGTGTTCAAGTGCTTCGGCTGTTGGGATGATCCCTGGAGTCTTTAAGTCAGGGTAAGACAACATTTCAGTTTATTATGCAATTTTATTTATTAAGACAACTTTTATAGCGCCTAATATTTAAGCTCTAAGCGCTTAGTACATAAGTACACATAAGTACATTAGTTGTTTTCTTTTTCAAACCTAACATGCTTTTAATACATACATATATTTGATATTGTTGCTTTTATCTATCTAGTAATGCAGATGCCAGGAAAGTGCAAAGTTTTTGTGTTAACGACTATTTTTTAAACAAACTGAGAAACATACGTTTTAAGTGAAATCTCCGCCTTGGCTTAAGGCTGTGTCAGACCAATTGACATAGGCTAGAACACCAAGGATACATCGAAATGTCGTTATGCTCTGCATAGTTATGCCTTTAGCCATGACAATCTCCTAACATAACATCATCAGTCTCCAAAATCCCCCTGAAGACAAGAGTGTGGCGGGATAATCAAAAACGGTCACACACGTAATGTTCTCATCCCTAGCTGGTGCACTTTTACCACAGTGTTCAAGTGCTGTTGGGATGATCCCTGGAGTCTTTTAGCCAGGGTAAGCCAACAAACGACAAAGCCAACAACAAAACAAATTAAATCATGGCATGTAGAGCAGAAAGCATTGTAGTTTGTTGTTGTGTTTTTATTAAAGCAGCGATTCATAGAATGTGTATTGAAATGAAGTAATGTTTTACTGTGTGCTCTTGGACTGATAAAAACTAATTATTGTGATTATTTTGTTGTTCTAATATTATGCAGTGAATCTCTGGATGTTATCTTTTTCTCTTAATTAAGTCTTGAATAGATTGCTTTACGAAATGGACTCAGCTATTAAAAATGTTATATTGTAAATAGTTTTAAAGTGAAATCGGTTGATTGAAAGAAAGCTCGTCAAGTTGTCAATTTAAAAACATGCATTTCATTCATATCAATGGCTTTTTCTGCCCAGTGACATTTTTTTATTTTTTGTGATGCATGTCAATCAGTATGTGTAATTCTGTATGCACATATTGAAATAGAGATAAGTATATGTACAAGTATTTTAACTTTTTTTGGTACTGGTTTTGAAATGCATATTGCTCTACAGTGACTTACAGTCGCGCACGGACACACCCACCCACGCATTTTTATATGTTGTCATGGTCTTTATAAACAATCTGATTGGATAACATGGGACGTGAAAGAGAATTTTCTATGATCACAAATATTGTTTTGATAAACTTTTCTTCTTCTTCATCGTCGATCACTCGGACAGTTTCCTGTCATATGACAAAGATTTTCTCCAGCCGAAGACGGACATGCTGGGCTAACTATCAGGCGCATAACGACAGCATGACGCATCTGTGCTCATATGACAGGGAACTGTATGAACGATCGACAAAGATGATTTCCTATAGTTTTATTGTTGTGAATGAGCTTTTGTCAAAATATGGGGAAGTGTGAAACAGCAAACTGGAATTTTCTTTTGGTGAAAGATTGAAAGGGGGCCCTTTAACTCATTCACATCGCAACGATTTTGAATTATTAAAAAACCTCACAAATCACTCCAGACATACACACAAACACAACATACATAAACAAAATGAGGAATGAAAGATTACGGGTTTTTACTTCAGGTTTAGACATAGGGAAGTGGTAGATCAGACTTGTTTTTATATAGACTTTTTCTACAAAAACTCTCTACACCGATTGGTTCCCCCACTGGTGTGCAAACAGATCTACTTCCCTTGCAGCAAATTGACAGCTATCTATTAATTCTGGACATATATGACTTGAATGAGTTAAACATAAAATGAAGGTATATTTTTCAATGAACAAATTGATAGTATATATTCCTCACCATCTCATTGCCTATATAGTTCCTTCATAAAGCACAAAAAAGGTAGTCTCTTTGGCAAAGTTGTAATTTAGCAACCCCCCCCATCAAATTTTCCCTTTAAAATTTTCCCTGAGAAGCAATATTGTGCCGTTCTTGGGAAAGGTGTAGGGCTAGAATCAGCCTAGGGTTATTGTCATGAAACTGAAAGAACCAGACTTTGAGACAGTGGTAAGCATGTGGCAGACCTGTTTACCCCTTACACAAGTCTTGAATAGTCTGGATAGCTGAAATGAGTAGTTTGGGTGTGAAATGAGTAGTCCTATTCATTAAACCATCAAATAATGGTCACTGAAAATGAGGAATTAGAGAATTATTTTCAATTTTGAATAGTAGTAGAGGTCCAAATTGAGTAGAATACTACTCGAAAAGAGTAAACAGGTCTGATGTGGGGGTGTCTTAACTTCAACTTTGCCGTCTCTTTTTGCCTGAAAGAAGTGTTGGTATGTAGGAGAAGATGGGATAAAGAGAGGAGGGAGGCAGATTCTTCTTCTGCGTTCCCAGGACATATGGCCATAATGGGTGAGGTATGTATGTGTCCGGTTTTCAGTTTTCACTGATCTCCCCGCTGCATTTAGCCGACACATTCTGATTTCGGAGGAGCTCAAAGGAGAACATTTTTTTTACTATTTTTTTTTTTTAAAGGTAGCAGAATGCGACAATAAGGCAGAAAATTAGTAAATGATAGTAAGAAGAGAAAAAGGCAGAGTTAAAGAGAGTGATAGATTAAAGGAAGTTGTTGGAAGCAAAAACTTCAAGAAGGTGGGGGAACTATTTGTACTAAGAGATCCCCTGGTATCCCCCGCGGGGAGAGAGGAAGGCAGATAAGCTATTGCCTTTCCACAGAGGTGAGACTTTGCATTGTTGCCCCCCCCCCCCCCCCCCCCAACGATGTCCTCAGTTATTTTGCCTTTGCCAAAAGAAAGTGCATGTTAAAAACGTATTCCTTTCACAATAAAAGAGAAAGATGAATGTATTTAGATGAATGAAACTGTGAGTGTGTGTGTGTGTGCGTCCGGATGTAGACGAGCTTGCATGCAAGTTACTGTATCAGTGTATGCATTGGTTTTTTTTAATATTCTCCAATGACATGAACAATAAAATACTGTGAAAGTTGATCGTTTCCATGTTCAGTGTTTTTACCACGATTAAAAAGAAATTGATCATGATATGCAAAAACCGAATTAACCCTTTCACCGCCGATGTCGCATTTTAGCACCACAATGATTTAACACCCATGTCACGAATAGGCCTCAAACCAGGGTCTGTTATCCAAAGAGCCTATTTTCATAATTTTGGGAGGTAAGGATAGGCTTTACTTTATACATGTTACAGAGGAATCCCCACTATTGCAGATTTGTTTTCTCTACCCAAATACGTTTAATGGAAATTATTTGCTGAAAAATGGCTGGCAGCAAAAGGGTGTAGAAATTGCCTGAACCTTGTTGGATAATATTTGGATATTATTTGTTCACTGCTGGGCGTTCTCTGTTCTTGTGGCTATTGCTGATTCTGTGAACTGCTGATGTAGCCTACATTATGATGTTCCTACGATTTATATTGCATGCTGATTTCAGTCACACTTACAACCAATGCTACTGACAAGAACATGTTTAAGATGGGCTTCCCTTTGATTTTCGCCTATTGACTATAGAATTATTGAAAGTGTAGCTGTAAGAGATTCAATTTTATTGATCATGTCACAAGAATGTTTACAGATGTGAAAGTAGTCCTTTCCAGAAATGAAGGGAAGAAGTTTGCACACATGTTAAACTGTACACATGGGCAATGCAGCTGGCTGCTTACATAACCTCGTAAAGATCTGTTGACGTTGATTTAGAAAACAAATATATTTTAGTATTGGAGAGCTACAAGATCTAATGGCCTTGCTGAAATGGTCCACAACAATGGTCGACGTATGGCGATAATTTGCCCACCAGGGGGCAGTCAATCCACTAGGGGCTTATCACGTGATTTTCTTAGTTGGGTGTAGTGAGAGAGAGAGAGGGTGGGACTCCTCCCTCTCTCTCTATCTCTCTCTCTTTATCCCCAACTAAGAATATAGAGGATTAGCCCCACCCGAGCGTTATGCCCCCTGGTGGTAAAAAAAACCCGCTAAGTCGCTCATTCTTCTTCTGTTGCGTTGCAACACTCAATAGTTTGATTCATTGGCAATGTATGGTTGATGTTCGTAGGTCAGGATAAAAAACCCTGTTAAGTCGCTCATTCTTCTTCCGTTGCGTTGCAACATTCAATAGTTTGATTCATTGGCAATGTATGGTCGATGTTCGTAAGTCAGGGAAAAAATATATTGGGGGAATATGTGAGGGGTGTGGGATGGAGTGGTTTTGTGGGACAAATAGGGAAAGGTAGGGAAAAGAAGATGAACAATATTGCAGAACGGACAAGGAATTGAACAGATCTGTAAAAGTGTTGTGAATAGTGTCTTCATTACAGTGCTTCACTGATTTGTCATAGAATTTAAGACATGACAGCTGATGTTAGAATTGTTTAGTTTTTGTTCATATAAGACAAAACAATTTAGAATTATATGTACGCACACCTGTACTTATAGATCTTATGTGCGCATTGGTTGCTATGTGGAACATTGTACAATTAAGAAAACAACAGTAGTCTGTCGCATAACAAATCCAGGTTGCAGATTGTTCGAAAGATTGTACAATCATCTTATTGTGATATAACTGGTTGTGGTAACATGCTTTTGAACGCTTGTACTTGAAAATTTATACATAAAAATTTTCTTTTTTATTCTTATTGAAACTAAATTTTCATTCCTTTATTTTTCACCCACATCACATGAATGATCACTAACATCACATTTGTTTATGGGTTTTTTTTCTCACATTTAGACTTGCATAAACAACATTCACATACCTTTTCACAAATGAAATCTTGTTCTCTAACATGCAAGAATAAAGTATACATCAGCATTTCTTTCAGTATGTACATGCATTTTTAATCAATGAAAAGCAATTTTTGGTACAATAAATCAATTTTAACAATTTAATGGCTCGCTCTTATTCTTATGTGTGTGAAAGATTATCATTACCATGATTTGCTTCGCAAGACAGCTACTGATGTTCGCGGAACAGTTTCTAAAATATCAAGACAGAAGAAATTGAAATTTGGAACAATGGCAGTATGGTAAAAAAGAAAGGTTTTCACTGACACAGAAAACTTAGTTAACCATTTTGTATTTGTGAATTGATACAACAGAAACATTCTTACATTTTATTATGCTATTTATTTGTACTGGGAAGAAAACTTTAATACATGGAATAGGAACAGAACGAATCCTGAGCTTTCTTCCATTTCTGTAGCCAACACAGTAAAGTTCAGCATGTGTTTAGGTAAACATGACTGCTTGCCTCATCTAAACACTTTGATCAAAAGGGTTTTGTTGGGTTGGTTGGTTGGCTTACCCTGGCTAAAAGACTCCAGGGATCATCCCAACAGCGAGAAGCACTTGAACACTAAGGTACAAATGCATCAGCTAGGGATGAGAACATTACATGTGTGACCGTTTTTGATTACCCCGCCATGTGGGCAGCCACACTCCGTCTTCGGGGGAGATCAAAAGGGTGAGGATGTACAGACATATTTATTTTAATTTGGATACTGAAAATTAGCAGATTAACCCTTTCACCGCCAGCTATATTTCAGCCAAAAATGTCCATTAAATTTACCTGGGTAGAGAACAAAATCCATCTGCAGTATTGGGGATTCTTCTGTGACATACATAAAATAAGGTCTATCCATACTTCCCAAATCTAAGACAATAGGGTCTTTGGATAATAGACCCCATTTTGATGCCTTTAGTGACACAGGTGTTAAATCACTGTGGTGCTAAAATGCGACTTTGGCGGTGAAAAGGTTTTAAGAGCAGACTTTTTTTTGCAAAAATAGTAAACATCTTTATATTGAACTAAAATGTTCAATTTTCCCATCCGTACAAATTCATAGTGTTACCCAACCATCACCCACTTCCTCAACCAACCGCAAGAAGTTTTCCTATATACAAAGTCCATTGTAAAATAGCAATTTCAGTCACAGCATTAGGCATATCCTTAAAATCACAATACACACAAAACAAATGTCATCCCTCTTTTTTAACACACATCCCTATAAAGATAAAACCACAAGCATTAATCAAACGTACTATACACAAGCGTACCTATCTTTTCACATCCATGCAAATATACATTAACACACATTCTGTCTACATACATACAAGGGCACTTTTCTGTTTCATACATGAATACCAAATATAAACAAAGCCAGCAAACATACATTCAGCATACAAACATTCTTTCTATGCCAGCACAAAAGTGTTTGGACACAGACAATATTACAAAGGTGTTTGGACACAGACAACATTACAAAGGTGTTTAGACACAGACAACATTACAAAGGTGTTTGGACACAGACATTACACAGGTGTTTGGACACAGACATTACAAAGGTGTTTGGACAGACAACATTACAAAGGTGTTTGGACACAGACATTACACAGGTGTTTGGACACAGACATTACAAAGGTGTTTGGACAGACAATATTACAAAGGTGTTTGGACACAGACATTACAAAGGTGTTTGGACACAGACAACATTACAAAGGTGTTTGGACACAGACAACATTACAAAGGTGTTTGGACACAGACAACATTACAAAGGTGTTTGGACACAGACAACATTACAAAGGTGTTTGGACAGACAATATTACAAAGGTGTTTGGACACAGACAACATTACAAATGTGTTTGGACACAGACAATATTACAAAGGTGTTTGGACACAGACAATATTACAAAGGTGTTTGGACACAGACAACATTACAAAGGTGTTTGGACACAGACAACATTACAAAGGTGTTTGGACACAGACATTACAAAGGTGTTTGGACACAGACAATATTACAAAGGTGTTTGAACACAGATAATATTACAAAGGTGTTTGGACACAGACATTACAAAGGTGTTTGAACACAGATAATATTACAAAGGTGTTTGGACACAGACATTACAAAGGTGTTTGGACACAGACAATATTACAAAGGTGTTTGGACACAGACATTACAAAGGTGTTTGGACACAGACAACATTACAAAGGTGTTTGGACACAGACAACATTACAAAGGTGTTTGGACACAGACATTACAAAGGTGTTTGGACACAGACATTACAAAGGTGTTTGGACACAGACATTACATTACAAAGGTGTTTGGACACAGACAACATTACAAAGGTGTTTGGACACAGACATTACAAAGGTGTTTGGACACAGACAACATTACAAAGGTGTTTGGACACAGACAATATTACAAAGGTGTTTGGACACAGACAATATTACAAAGGTGTTTGGACACAGACAATATTACAAAGGTGTTTGGACACAGACATTACAAAGGTGTTTGGACACAGACAACATACAAAGGTGTTTGGACACAGATAACATTACAAAGGTGTTTGGACACAAGGTGTTTGGACACAGACATTACAAAGGTGTTTGGACACAGACAATATTACAAAGGTGTTTGGACACAGACAACATTACAAAGGTGTTTGGACACAGACAATTACATTACAAAGGTGTTTGGACACAGACAACACAGATTACAAAGGTGTTTGGACACAGACAAAATTACAAAGGTGTTTGGACACAGACAGACATTACAAAGGTGTTTGGACACAGACAACATTACAAAGGTGTTTGGACACAGACAACATTACAAAGGTGTTTGAACACAGATAATATTACAAAGGTGTTTGGACACAGACATTACAAAGGTGTTTGGACACAGACATTACAAATGTGTTTGGACACAGACAACATTACAAAGGTGTTTGGACACAGACAACATAGTTACAAGTGCATGTTTATATAACATCAGAACATTCTTTTTGCAAATGCAAAGGTTTGTGAAGACAGCATAACAATAAGCATACAGC
>JAGGCT020000672.1:35000-75000 GCA_017654935.2 Phymorhynchus buccinoides | reverse complement strand
GGGGAGGGGTTAAAGTCTTCTTTTATGTTGTGTTTGTTTTTTCAGAACCCAGCTGAGCAGGCAGCCAAGAAACAACTGCGGGCCGAGAGGCTTCATGAGGCAGCCACCACTCTGAGTGAAAAGAATCTTGACAGGTAGTAACAGTGTGTGTGTGCCAGATCTGGGATAAAATAGGTGGGTGGGGGTGGGGGAACGAAAAGGGGCAGCTTTTGGTCCTAAGTGGATTCCGGTAACACTTAAACCAGGTAACATCCTCTTCCTAGATCCGACCCTGGTGTGTGTGTGTGTGTGTGTGTCTGTCTCTGTGTGTTGTATGAATGAGCTTTTGAGCATTTGTGTGTATCTGTGTGTAGATTTCACAAGAATCCATGTACAGTATAAGTGCTAGAGTGTGTAGGCATGTGTGTGTGTGTGAGTGTGCATGCATGTGTCGCACAATCCAGGGAAGGATACATGCTTAAACATGTGTAGATTTCAGGTTAAAGAACTCATTTCTGAAAGCCTGATTTCAATTGAAGCATACCTTAACTGGTCTACTATGCATACTTTGTGTAAATGAAAAAAGAAAACAAAACATTATCGCTTTTAATAGTTGTGTCCATGTGTGGCCAAGTCAAAAGGCATTGTTTAAAAATATGTTTATAAAAGCATGTTTTTTAGCCATTCGTCTATTGTGCTTGTCTGAAAAAAATCATAGATTAACCCTTTCACTGCCGAGCCCGGTTCCGGGGCAACTATTTGCCAAGCCGTTTTAGGTTGCTAAGTCTGTCGCAAAACTTTCTGAATAAAAGTGCATATAACCTATGCTTTTCTGAATGGGGATTGAATATACTATCCTTTGAGAACACTCTCACATGCATTCGAACATACTGCAAAAGGCGTATGGATAGAAAACGGGAAACTCTTAGAATAACCCTATGACAGATATTTCCATGACGGGGCAGTTTATAGGTTACCGGAAGTTGACGGAAATATCCATGATGGGGCAGTGAAAAGGTTAAATGTAATATCTTATTGAAGATTCATGAATGCCAGATATCTGTTTCAGCTTGATTATCGCCACAAAGTATGACTGCGTGGCGATCCTGTTGAGACTTCTTCCCTATGTGGCCCCATCAAGGCCTGTGGTGATGTTCTCTCAGCACAAAGAGGTGAGCTTTAGGTTGTCAGCTTTTTGACACAGCTGTGATGGCTCAGGAGATCTATCACTGTTTGTGTGTGTTGGTTTGATTACTATCTTGATGTCTGTCAGATCTGAGTTCATGGATTTATCAAATCTGTTTTGATGGATTTCCCATCCTTTATCAGAAATCAACGGCTTTGAAGATTAGTTGAAATTTTGAAAAAGATTTGCCAAGGAGAAAACATTACGACTTAATTATCAGAAAGCTTAAAAACCTTTATTTGAATATACTTGTAGCGTAAGCATGTGTGTGTGTGCATGGGTGAAAGAAGTTCAGGCATGCTCCTGAAATCAGGATTGAAAAAGCTGATAGAAAGAGTCTTCAGGATTGGCTATCTTATCATCCGGAACCACGGTCTTATGTTCTTGTTGTTGTTGACGTACCCTGGCTAAAAGACTCCAGGGATCATTCCAACAGCTGAAGCACTTGAACACCATGGTACAAATGCATCAGCTAGGGATGAGAACATTACGCGTGTGACCGTTTTTGATTACCCTGCCATGTGGACAACCACACTCCGTCTTCGGGGGACCAGTCTTTTATTTTGTCATGATCGTATAAAATCAAACATTTCTGCCGGCATTGATGGCAGATTAAAACAAGATGATAGATATATGCAATTCTAACACTGACCGCACCGATCCTGTATACACATACATATTGGAAATTATTTTTGATATTGTCACCACTCCAGGGTTGAAAAAATTCAGAGAACATGGAGACTTGTCATTTCAGGGTTGAGATTTTACTTTCACCCATGGTGTGTGTGTGTGTGTGTGTGTGTTCACTAGCCATTCCTTAGTGAGAGTCAGGTGAAAAGATGTTATAATATGTAGGGTGTTAAATGTTTCTACTTTTTATGAGTGTTGCATTTTCAATTGATGCATACAGAACATTTGGAAACGCATACATGTTTTGAAAGACTGTGTTTTTCAGCCCCTAGTGGAGTGCTTCACCAAAGTGAAAGAGAGTGGCTGTGGTGTACAGCTAAAGCTGTCAGAGTCTTGGTTCAGAGAGTATCAGGTACGCAGTGTTTTCTGTTTGTTTTTGTTGTAGTTTGTGTGTCTGTGTAGTTTGTAGGTGTGTCAGATTAAAGAGAGAGTGTGTGAATGTGTGTGTGTGTGTAGGCTGTTATAAACAATGGTATATTAAGATCATTTCATTATAGATCATGTAAAAGAGCAGCATTAACAGTTTTCAAAAATGCAGGCAGGCATGCACTTATATGCAGGAACGCACATAAGTACACACACACACACACACATACAACTCCCTTACACACACACACACAGAACACACACACACAGAGTAATTTTTCCATACTCAAACAAAACTGTTTCATAGAATATTTTTTTTTATGATTTTTCGGTAAAGGTAAAGATGTGCCACCCCCCCTGCATTTCTCGGTTAATTGTATTTTTCCGTTTTTGCCTTTCTTACCATACATAAAGCTGTATTTTAGGAACATTTTTAGCTAGTAACCTTTTTGGAATACTAACCCTAGCCCTAAACCTAACCCTACCCCCCACTATGTACTGCAGTACACCGCGATTTGTCACAGTTGTGGTTCGTTGCGTTTTTCCGTCTTATAGGGTGGGGGGTGGGGTTAGGGTTAGGGATAGGGTTAGTATTCCAAAAAGGTTATTAGGTAAAAATGTTCCTAAAATACAGCTTTATGTATGGTAAGAAAGGCAATAACGGAAAAATAGAATTAACCGAGATAGGTAGGGGGGGTGGCACATCTTGACCTTTACCGATTTTTCTCTTGGCAAAATTTTGAACCCAATGAGGCTTTATACTGAAAATTCTCTGCCCCTGTCTCGTGCACTGCGATGCGAACGCCACCTACTTAAGATTATCGCCTTTGCCTGTCGGGAGCTAGTAGTATATAGCCACAGGAAATTCTCTGCCCCAGACTAGTCACTAGGTCAGTAGGTGGCATGGTCAAGTCAGTCAGAAAATTATCGCCCTTTCGTGTTGCCAAGACATAGTATAAAGCCCCATTTAAAAACTTCTATCACCATGGGCGAATGTATTCATCCAGTACATCATACTTCACTCCCACCAAATGCAAAGACATTCACTGCCAAGTATCCTGCCCTGTGTTTGTCTATTTTCAGCTTATATCAGTTATTTTTTTCAGTTAAAGCAAGGTATGCACAATCGAAAAACATTGTTGCCACCCCTTGTCGGTTGAGATGCAACGGACAACCAAGAACGTCAAAAAATACATGGCGCCAGAAGAGTTAAAAACAAATGCAGTTATTGACAATCGTTAACCTCTTCAGTGCCGACGACGTATATATGCGTCCTCTATAGCGCTTCAGTACTTGCCACCGACGTATATATATATGTCGCCGCTAAGTAGCGATTTTGCCGCGTTCAAAAATTGCGCTGCAAACCGGGCGGCGAATGCGCAACAAATAGGTGGCACTGAAGGGGTTAATAGCAATTATTAGTGCTTGATGTGTATGTTGGTAATTGTACATTCAAAAATAAAAGGCAGCAATAAAATGCAATGATTAGCATGGTTCAATGATGTGGGGTTGTTTTTTGGTGTGTGTTTTATTGCAGGTACTATTTGTTGATTAACAAAGGTATGTAAATTTGTTGTTTCTATCGCAGGTTCTTCCATCCAGAACACACCCACTGATGAGTATGTCGGGGACAGGGGGCTACCTTCTGTCATTCATCAGAGTGACGTCACAACAGTGAAGGCCAGTGGGAGGTGACTCGTACATGTACCACTGAAAGCTGCTCTCAACGGCGAAATACATATGATGTATTATGTCTGAAACAGACTATCATCTTCATCTGGCAGCAGTGTGCTTTATCTGCAGAACAAGGATTTTGTTTTAATGGCAATGCTTCCCACATTGTTTTATCAAAATTTTGGGATGGTGGAAAGGGGAAAAGGAAAGGGAAGAATTGGGATTAGGCTGGGGTTGCATTCTTTTCTTTTTTTTAAAAGAAAGAATCATTGTTTGTGCAGTATGAATTATGTGGACAATGAAGTAAAGAGTCAAAAGACAGCATAAAGGAGGTTCTATTCTGTTTTATTTCAGTTAAATGCATGTGTGTGTGTGTTACTCTAAAATCCTTAAAGACCCACCACGTCACCTCTCCGACACTCCAACTCAGTCTCCTCATTCAAAACCTCTCTTAAAACCCATCTTTTTCCTGCTGCGCCCTAAATATTTGATCAGTTGTCTATCGTTGTGTGCACGTGAGGGAAGATTGAATAAGAGGTTTGTGCTGTGTTTTGTAGTGTGAGTATGTGTGTGTGTGTGTGTGTGTGTATGTGTGTGTGTGTGTTGTGTGTGTGTGTGTGAGCATGCATGTGTGCATACATGTGTGCTTGTGTGTGTTTTGGTTTTGTGGGTTGTGTGTGCACGCATGTGTGTGTGTGTGTCTATGTTTGTGTGCGTGTCTGTGTGTCTGTCTGCGTGCGTACGTTTTTGTGTGAGGGTGTTTGTGTATGTGTGTTGGTGTATGTGGTCAGTCCATGCGGCTCGGTTGCTGTGGCTTACCGAATGGGGTATGAACGAGTTGGCGTCGATAAATATGTGTGTTTATGTGTGTGTGTGTGTGTGTGTTAGAGAGAGAGAGAGAGTTGCTTTGTATATGCGCTGTTGCTGGTTAATGCTGTTTTTGTTGTCTGTTGATGAATCATTGATTGTAAAGCGCTTTGGGCTCATCTGAGGTAAAGTGCTATATAAATGTACAATTATTATTATTATTATGTGAAAATCAAGTTTTCATGTTTTCTCTTATCACTGGTAAGAAATCTTATTTTGGCCAGGTGTGACTCCCATGCAAATTACCCCAAATTCAAAATGAAACATCACTTTGAAGAGCAGCCTCGTTTTGAATTTTGGGAAATTTGTATGTGGGTCACACCTGGCCAGAAAAAATCAAGAGACTTAATTTTGCTGAGTCAGTGAGTCTTGAAGACTTAGGATTCATAAAATGAAGCTAAAATGACTCGAACTTGTCAGTGACATAACTCAGCATGTTGATCTTAGACACCTCAGCAAAACCATAAAATATTTTTGATTAGCATCACACAAGGAATTAAGTGAGGCATAGGTTGAAAGTCTAGTGCAATAATACAACTCTCCGTTAAGGAACCATTCGCCGACTTTGGCAAATAGAAACACAACTCACAAAATGTTGATTCTTAATCACCAGAGGAACACAGCAAGGCGTATTTTGAATCTCCAGTGCAAACCTCCACCAAGGAAGGATTCACTGACTCAAATCTGTTCGCACAAGCACACAAATGCAAACACAAGCACACACACACAAAAAGCACACACACAGAAACACCCACCCGCAAAGGTGCACGTATGCGCGAACACACACACACATACACACACATACACACACACACACACACATACATACACACATACACACACACATACATACACACACACACACACACACACACACACACAACATAAATGTGTGCGAACACACACAAAAATTCACGTATATGCGAACACACGTGCGCGTGCACAACATAAATGTGTGCAAACAAAAAAATAATGGGCAACGTTTTGGTAACAATACATTCTTACACTTCCAAGACTTAACAATTGTGAATGGGAGCATTAACTTTTCTCTGAATGATGATTTTTTTTTAAAGTTTATACTGAGGATGACTTTGATTCAAAACTTCATAGATAATTCATCATACACCTCATTAAAAGTCCACAAATTTTCATCAAAACCTTTCTTTTAAAAGCAATCCAGCTATTTAGAGATGATGTATAAAAGGTACACTTAAATCCCAATATTTGAATGGCAATATATTAACGCCAAGATAAAATTTAATTTTATTTGAGTGATACTTTAACCCTCAGGTCCTCTTTCAACCTTTTTACTGTTTGTTTTCTTTACCAACATTTTCTCACCAGAATAGGTCTATAGGTTTGCTGTTGTTGTTTAATCAGATACATAACAAAAATAATTGTAATTTCCCTCTGATTTTTTACAGTTCCCTGAGAGTAAAAGCCCAAGCTAGCATTAAAAATCTGTTTTTTAATTGTTCTCTCTCTCTCGTCTCTTATTTATTTATTTGTTTACCTTTTTTCTGTTTTGGTTTGTTTGTTGTGTACTTATTTTCATTACGGTTTGTCGTGTATTTTCATTTGTGTGTTAAAGTTCTTTCCACACTGGCTTATTTATATATGTGCCATGCTTGTAATTGTGAGTATATGTGCAATTTTATATACCATTCAGAGTCGATGCAAAACTGTACACTGATTGATTTATATGTAGTTGAAAATGTTAGGAGTCTGATGACTTAAAAACATTAAAACATCTGAACTCGAACTCTCTCTCTCTCTCTCTCTCTCTCTCTCTCTCTCTCTCTCTCTCTCTCTCTCACACACACACACACACACACACACGCGCACTCACACACGCGCACACACACACACACAGAGGCAAGCTGGCAGAAAGAGAAAGAGGGG
Source organism: Phymorhynchus buccinoides (assembly GCA_017654935.2). Taxonomy (NCBI): domain Eukaryota; kingdom Metazoa; phylum Mollusca; class Gastropoda; order Neogastropoda; family Raphitomidae; genus Phymorhynchus; species Phymorhynchus buccinoides. Next base: position 68,336 of record JAGGCT020000672.1, on the reverse strand, counting down.
GAGGGGTCATTTCAAGTTGGCCTTTACACAACTGGAAGACAAGAGGCAAAGCCTTCAAGGCTCACTCGCTTTGTGGTTTTTTTAGGTAGATCTAAATGCCAGATTGTGTACTTTAACATAAACTCCAGACCAAAAATACAAAAACTTCGATTTGCATATTCTGTAAAACATATCGTTGATGAAATTCACAAACCTTGCATCTCGATTTTGGTAGTTTTGAGAAAAACGAAAAAGAAAAAAAAAAAAAAATTACCACGTTTACCACAATTTATTAACTATGATGAATATGTTGTTCAAGACATTGCAAGTTTAGTCCTGAATTTTGTTCACATTACTTTTTAATGTTTTTAGATAAACTTGAAAAGTACAAAGATATGAGATTTTTGTCCTTAATTTAGTATCATCTGAATTTGGGACTAGTTTTTTTTCTATTTACACAACCTCATTTACCCCAGATAGAAAGTCGTTAGAGATACGAGCTTTTGGTGGAATGTGGCGGGGAAAATTAGAGAGCTGACTACTGTATCTAACTCAAACCCCCCCAAAATCGAGATACGAGGTTTGTGAATTTCACCGACAATATATTTTTTAAAAAGGACACAGAACACAAAGTAATTGGTTAGTATGTGCACTCGATTTATGTTTTTGGAGATAGATCTAAATGCCAGATTGTTCACTTTCAAATACACTCCAAAGGTCAAGGTCAAAGGGTACGATTTCTATACCGGACACGACGAAGTTTAGTTTTACATCCTCTCGGCTGAAGCCATATGGGACATATACTGGACACATCAGCTTTATGTGATATATACCACTCTACAAAATTTTAAGCGATTCTGCGCAGCAGTTCATGTGACAGACAAAAATCAAAGGTCATGGTCACCGAGATCAACAATACTTAGCATTCCATTTGATCTAGTCTACCTACTTGCAAAATTTGGAAACTATCTTCCAGAATTTAAAAGATTTGACCAAAACAAATAATTGGTTTTAATGATTTTGTATTGACAAGCAAAACATATACACCAAATAAAATGAACATGAATGACGGCAGCAACAAGCTTAAAGCTTATAGTGTGCCTACTCAAAATAAGTCACAGATATGGCGGCTGGCAATCACAGACTGAAAAATCACACATTTAAGAAAAATAAACAAAGGTTAATTTTGAACATTAGAAGCATAACAAAGTAACCAAATAGAAAAATTTCATCTTCTTTGATAACAGAAACAATTTAAACATAAGAGAAAATACAACTTCATGAAGGGCTAGAAAAGAAAACGATAAAGATAAGAAAATAGAAATAAGAAATAAGTTGGGGAATATCAAAGTACACGAACAACGAATTTCTAATTACACAATGTGACAAAACATCTATTTTTTTTAGTTTCCACAATGCTTTGGACGGTTTCGAAAAATCAGTTCTCAGTTTAGTTGACTTTAATGTTCGCAACTATCTGTACCCTCACACCCCAAAAATACATAATTAAATAAATAATCGCATGTCTCCTGTACTATATAATTGACGATGTTCAATGTCAAAGTTCAAGGTAAACCCTCTCAACGCTAGCCATTTTTCAGCCAAAGCTTTCCATTAAACTAACCTGGGAGATTTCATCTGCAATATTGGGGATTCCTCTCTGACATGCATAAAATAGGGCTTATCCTTACCTCCCAAAATTAAGAATATAAGGTCATTGGTTAACAGACCCTCATTTAATGCCTTTTAGCAACATGGGTATTAAATAATTGTGGTGCCAAGAGACGACAGTGGCGATGAAAGGGTTTTAAGGTCAATAGGGTAAAAGTCACCTGGCATCCCACTATATAATCTTAAGCTAATACACCAACATCCCAATTTTGGAGACCATAACTGCGAAAATGTGAGATATATAGCCAGGACAAGAATTATGCATTAAAGGTCAAGGTCATTGGCTAATTTTAATAAGCAAATCATCTTTCTTGAAAGCTTGCACCAACATCTATGTGTATGCACAGTTTGAACAATATACGCCTTGTAGTTCCTGATAATAATAATAAAAAAGCCAAAGTTAACATTTGGACCACAGACGCAAGACACGCATACATACACACGGACACACAACTGAACAATGATGAGTAAACTCCCAACAACACTTAAACCTCCCAACACTCGAAGAGCGCCGCAAACAACAGCATCTCAATCTGATGCACAAGATCGCTGAAGGCCTGATCCCAGCCTTACCATCGGAACAGTTAAAAAAAACCTCTTTCTTTGTAATGAACTATAGTAGAATGGAATCAGCTAACCGACGCCTCCATCGCAGCAGGCCCGGCAGCACAGCAGCATCATTACCAGGGCCTGCCACATTCAGAGACTAAAGTAGGGAATTAGGGGCCATAGGTCAAAGTAGTGGTAAATAAAGGGCAGGAGCTGTGCCGGTTGGGGTTTATCCCTAGTGAGCGCTTCACTAGCCGGAGTGGTCCAGCCTGGATACTGTGAAATAAAGGCCTACGGTCAACTTCCATTGACTGTCAACTCCACCAGACAGTACAAAAAGATCATTTAAAAAGAAAAAGATTATTATTATTATCCCAACTCTCATTGCTGAATGCTGATAAGACAGAGATGATTCTTGTAGCCTCTAACCACACAATTAAAACTCAGGTTCTCCCAGGTTCTGTAGACATTGATGGCACTGAGATCAAGCTATCGGCATCCGTCCGCAATCTAGGTGTTACTTTGGACCAAACCCTTTCTTTCAAACAGCATGTTTCCAATGTTTGCAAGGCTTGCTATCTAGAACTTCGAAGAATTAGTTCCATCCGCCGTTTCCTCTCTCAGGATGCCCTGAAGACTAGTATGTGCTTTTGTCCTGTCTCGCCTTGACTACTGTAACTCACTTCTTGCTGGCTGTCCATCAATTCTCATCTCTAAGCTCCAACGGGTCCAGAATAATGCTGCTCGTCTCATTTCTCGCTCCCCTAGGTACGATCACATCACTCCGGTTCTTCGTTCCCTACATTGGCTCCCAGTTCAATCACGTATTGACTACAAAATTCTCCTCCTTGCCTTCAAGTCACTGAATGATCAAGCTCCCCTGTATCTCTCTGATCTTCTTCATCTCTATGTCCCAGCTCGCCAACTACGTTCGTCTTCTGATTCTCGTCTCCTTTCCATTCCCTCCATCCGTCTCAAATCTGCTGGCCAACGTTCTTTTTCTTGTCAAGCACCATCTCTGTGGAATTCTCTGCCTTCTCCTCTCCGACACTCCAACTCAGTCTCCTCATTCAAAACCTCTCTTAAAACCCATCTTTTTCCTGCTGCGCCCTAACTATTTGATCAGTTGTCTATCGTTGTGTGCACGTGAGGGAAGATTGATTTAAGAGGTTTGTGCTGTGTTTTGTGTGGTGCGCGCGCGCGCGTGTGTGTGTGTGTGTGTGTGTGAGTGTGTATGTGTGTGTGTGTGTGTGTGAGCATGTGTGTGTGTGTGTGTGTGTGTGTGCACGAATGTGTGCTTGTGTGTATTTGTGGTTTCTGTGGGTTGTGTGTGCACGCATGTGTGTGTGTGTTTGTGTATGTGTGTTAGTGTCTGTGTGTCTGTCTGCGTGCGTACGTTGTGTGTGAGTTGGCGTGTTTGTGTATGTGTGTTGTGTGTATGTGGTCAGTCCATGCGGCTCAGTTGCTGTGGCTTACCGAATGGGGTATGAACGAGTTGGCGTCAATAATTGTGTGGTTTCACTGTGTGTGTGTGTGTGTGTTGATGAATCATGTGTGTGTGTGTGTGTGTGTGTGTGTGTGTCATGTGTGTGTGTGTGTGTGTGTGTGTGTGTGTGTGTGTGCGTGTGCGTGTGTGTGTGTGCGCGTGTGCGTGTGTGTTAGAGAGAGAGAGAGAGTTGCTTTGCATATGCGCTGTTGGTGGTTGGTGTCACTCTTGAATGTGTTTTTTTGGTTATCTGTTGATGAATAATTGATTGTAAAGCGCTTTGGGCTCATCTGAGGTAAAGCGCTATATAAATGTACTGTTATTATTATTATTATTATTGCGCTGTCCCAGTTTCCGTTGAGTTCATAGGCTCCTTTGACGTACTGCAACCATGCAGGGTCCAATTATGCCAATGTTTTTCTTCAAGATCAAGATCAAGATGCAGTGACCAGAGAATGGAGCCGCTGTAGCTCAGTTGGTAAGTCTGAGTCGCTATAGCTCGTAATCCGTCAGGTCTTCTTCTTCTTCTTCTTCTTCTTCCAGTTAATCAGCCAACTTTATCAGGTTGAAGATATTTGCAGGTTCACAGCAGTGTGCCCTTGGGAAAGGCACTTTACTCTTATTTTCCTCACTCCACCCAGGTGTAAATGGGTACCTGACGTCAGTTGGGGATAAAGTCCTTCGGATGATCATGAGACTTTTAAAAACCGAGGTCCCATGTCAGTGCGAACGCATGCACAAGATCTTGCGCACACGTTAAAGCCCATCCCACTATTCGGTACGAGTAGGCCGTGTGGGTGTTGAGACATAACTATGCAGACCTGTTTACCACCTACACAAGTCTTGAGTAGTCTGGATGGCTGAAATGAGTAGTTTGGGCTCAAAATGTGTACTCAGTTTTATTCATTAAACCATCAAACAATTATGTTCACTGAAAATGAGTAATTAGAGCATTTTATAAAATAAAAAATAAGTAGAGGAGTTCCAAATTGAGTAGAATACCACTCGAAAAGAGTATAGAGTACACCGGTCTGCATATGCTCACAAGACACGTGCTCATAACTTGAGACACTTGCTCACAAAAGAAAACAAACAACAGAGGCGAATGTGTATGTATGAGTTCGTGTATAAAATCTATGTATGTGTATGACTTCTTCCCCCGCGCAATCAGAGAGTGGAACGCCCTGCTTCCAGAAACTGTCCAGGCCCCCTCTGCCAAAGCCTTCTTCAGGAGGCTGTTGGCAGAGCACTAAAAGCTCCAGACCCAAGGGTAGGCAGTTGTTGGGCCGGCATCACGGCTGGGTTCCGCTGAACGGTCCCAGTCTGGCCGGTTGTCTGGCTGTCTACCCACCATAGCGCTCTCTCTCTCTCTCTCTCTCTCTCTCTCTCTCTCTCTCTCTCTCTCTCTCTCTCTCTCTGTTTTTTCTTCTTCTTTGTTTTCTCTCTTTTCGACCTCTTCGCCCTTTTCAGTTGAAATAATGGTCAGAACTGACTTTGTCAACTATATTGGAAGAAGAAGAAGAAGACTGTCTGTCGTTTCCAACAATGACTGCCAGTTTAGGAGATAGCAAAGGGGGCAACTGCTGTTCCGGTTGGATGAATGAAAGTTCGTTTAACGTCCTCCAGCCCGGAGATACATCACACAGAGAGACAGACAGAGACATACAGACACAGAGATCGACATACAGACAACGAACACAGAGAGAGGGAGACAAAGACAGAGAGACAGACACAGAGACGGATAGACAGAAAGACAGAGAAAGAGGAGGGGTGGGAGAAGGAGGGGGGGGGGAGCATGGTTGAAAGTGTGCATCGTTAAAATATTGTGTTGTGAGCATGAGCAAAAAGGTTAAGAGCAGGCAAAATGCTATCTAAGCCTATATGCCGTACCTCTGATATGATGCGATAAGTGTCTATAGTGAGCAAGTGCATGTCTTGTGAGCAAGTGTCTTGTGAGCACATATACATGTATATGATGTATCTCCCAATCGTGCCGGTGGGATGGATGATGACACGAATTCACATAGCACGCATCCTGTGCGCTATTAATGGTCTGAATGAAGACCGGTGAGCGCCAGGCAGAATATACATCCCCAACTGGAAGAAGAAGAGGTCACGAGTGAGCCAAAAAGGGGTGTGACGGGGAAGGGGGGAGGGGACGGAAGCAACAGGTTGTGCGCATGTGTTGTGCTTGTCATACCCGGAAGCATCTGACACTTGTTGCAGACAACAATTACTATCCTAGATGGCCAACTTCAAACGTCTGTAGTCTACAGAAGATCGCGGAAAAAATGTGGGCTGTGTTGTTTATAATACATATTGCGCTCCCTTCATTGTTGTGCAAGGAGTATGTGCCAACAGAAGGTATTACGAATGACGAAAAAAACCTGCTGTCAAAAGTAATAAAACGATTAGAAAAGAGTAAATTCAGGGAACGAGAAGCAGAAGGCAGTCAAGCGAGCAGAGGACAAGACGGTCACGATGTGAGCGCAGCCTGTGGACACCTGACAATCAACGATGGGATGATTATCAGATCAAACGATTCATTAACACATGGAGCCAAATTTCTGGATCAGAAAGATGTTGATTCCCACACAGCATGCGTTAATCACTGTTGCAAGGACTCTTCTTGTGACACTGTCGTGTTTGAAAAGGTATTGTCTGATTTTCACAGTCACGCAAACATCATCTTACAATTACATGCACGTCGCAGTCAAAAATGTCGCTCAGTCAAATAAATCGCCCGCTACTATGAGAGTGTGTATTTGCGACAACCAGAAATTTCACTTTTTCTGTACTTGAACCATTTACCTAACCCTAACCCTAGAAAAAAAAAGTGAAATTTGTGGTTCATTCTCAATGTCGCAAAATGTCGCAAATACACACTCTCATAGTAGCCGGGCGATTTATTTGACTGAGCGACTTTTTTGGCTGCGACAATGCTCACATGTATGCACATACTGACGTATACAGACACACACACAATCACACACTCTCTCACACAAACACACACAGCGTTTTTGACTGTCCCCTATCGCTGAATATCAGCTGTCATAGCCGCCATGTTCTTCTTCGTTTGATCTTCCACCTTCATCATACTGAAGATTAACTTGGGAAAAAGGTCTCTGCGCTTAGGTTAGGCTTCTGGTTTAAAGTCTTGGCTTGGTATGAAGGGTAGAGAGGGAGTCGTGGATGAGGGGGAGGTGAGGAGGGACGGGGGGGGGGGGGGAGGGGGGGGGTAGATCTGGCTTTTGAAGGCTCCCACTGTGGCTGATGGCACTGCCACAGACGGGAGCAGGTTCCACTCAGCAATGGTCCGAGGGAAGAAGGACTGCTGACGGTACAGAGTCCTGCATGCTGGCAGTTGGTACGCCTCAGCATGCAGGAAACGAATAGATCTTGTTGGGGGGCTGGCTTTCTGGAGGAGTTGATCGCCATTTCTCCGTGGTGGAACTTGAAGAAGTTGGTGAGCCGTGCCTTTCTTCTTCGTTCTGATAGCGGGGACCAGTTCAGCTGCTCATATATGTCCAGTCTACGCTGGACATCTGGCGGTGTCGGTTGACGACCCAGCGCGCCCCCCTCTTCTGTACGGCTTCTATTTTCTTGATGTTTTTGCTGGTGTAGGGGTCCCACACACTACTCAGTATTTGCGTACTCTAGTGTTGGTCGTACTAGAGCTAGGAAGGAACTTTCTTTGATGTGGATACTCCAGACCTTCAGAGTTCTTCTAATAAAGCCCAGAGTTTTGTTGGCTCTATTGACGATGTTGGAGATGTGGGAGTCCCATCGCATATCGTTGGAGATGGTGACTCCTAGGTACTTTATCTCCTCAGTGTTAGAGAGGGCGTGGCCATGAAGGTGGTACTGGTTCACTGTGGGGTTGCGTTTTCTTGTGAACTGGATGGACTGGCACTTGTCAGGATGGAATTCCATGTGCCATTTTGTCTGCCAGTCTGTCGAGGTCGTGCTGGAGGAGAGCCTGTTGATCAGAGGGGGTGGCGACGTTCTTGTGGCACAAAGTATCGTCGGTAAACAGGCGGGTTGTTGCTGTGAGACCTTGGGGGAGATCGTTGATGTATAGCAGGAATAAGGTGGGACTGAGGACGGAACCTTGAGCCAGTTGAGGGACACCCGACTCAACTGCAACGAATTCTGATCTAGCACCCTCCATTACAACAGCCTGTCTGCGGTCTGCCAGGAAGTTTTGGACCCATCTGTTGACCTGACCTGGCTCAACTTGTGGACCAGCAGAGAATGGGACACCTTATCGAAGGCCTTGGAGAAGTCCATGACGAGTGCGTCAGATATGTTGGGATAAATCTAAGTAGTGAACTAGTTGGATGCAACGCCATGTTTATCCCAAGATGGCGGCTGGGCCCCTCATATGTCATGGCTTGAAAAAAGAAAATGGCGCCAACTGGTTACCAGGCATATACTAAGTAATTACTATAGTTTGCATTATACAGACACAACAGTGTCTCACGCATGCACACACATGTATACGTACATACACACACACACACACACACACACACACACACACACTACTAAGACATGACATTTTTCAGCCTATATTCATAGGAAGATTTTAGGCTTTTTTCAGTTTTTGATGGTCCCAGGGGTCATTTTTGAGATTGGTGTAAATCTGTTGGCGTTGAGAAATTTAAGGGGGAGAGGATGTAGGTTTTGTAGGAACTAGGATCAAGGAGATTATTGATGACTTTGCTGTCCCAGTGGCTGGTTTTCACAGGTTGAAAAGCAAATTTGTTTCATCTTCAGGGGCAAAGTCTTTTGACCACCACCAGGGTCTTTACCCATGGACCCCATCAAAGACCTACTGTGGCCCCGGATCCCTGCCTTTTTTCTCCTTTTTTTGTTCAGTGGGAATTTCATCTAAAAAAACCTCGTACAGCACACACACAGAGAGTCATAAGCGCATTCAGCTTTAAGGTAATAAGTTTCCTAAATAAATATATGTTATCTGTTGGTATGTATGTTTTCTTTTTTTTAAAAGTATCCACCCCTTTGCGGTTCTTATATTACTAGTGTGCTTTCAAATTTATTCAGTAGCTGAGTAGGTCAGACATAAAATATTGTTTCAACTACAGTGAAAATCGCTTAAGAAAGGACTGAAATTTTAATTTGAGAAAGCCAATATTTTGAGTTTAAAAGACTTTTCAGCATAAAGGTTGTTAAACTGGGACCCAAAAATTATTGTGAGTTATCCGGTGTTTTTGAGTTAACAGAAATCCACTGTATTTCATAATAACATACTGCTTTAAGTTTAACTGTCCTATTCTGTGTAATAATAACATAGGACAGAGCTAAAAGATTACTGTATGTGCTATTGTAAATTTTACAGTGTATGCATTGTTAATCTCTTCATTGCATGGTATATTATATCTCTACAGACCAAGCACAGCTGCTACCTTTTCGGCTGCCGGGGTGTCTGTCTGTTCAGCGATAACGCAAATTACGTCTCCAGCACCATTGATAGACCTGCGTCATCACCATCCACTACACCTGCTGCCATTGGCAACGAAGAAGAAATTGTCGACTCAGATATGGATCTCGATGAGTACAACCATGACATCGGAAAGGGTCACGCAGATGAAAGCATTATCAGTGACAGCAGCAGTTTGAAGGAGGATAAGACCACTAACGGATCAGAATCATCTGGAAGTACAACTGCTCCGTCTGATGTAAAAGTCACAGTTTTTCCAAGTTCAGGTATGTTTAGTTATCTTGGTGGAATATGGTTAATAAATTTATTGTTTGTAAAGTTATGTATTACGAGGGCCTCTCATTATATTTTGCAATGTGGAGAACTGGCTGTGTGCACCCTCCTTCTGGCTAGTCCAGATTTTAGAGGTTTCCCTAACTAGAACACACACACTTCGATATTCTTTCAAGCCAAACGGTTATGGCACCAGTCCAGGTCGACTGGGGTATGTAAAAAATAGCGCCCTCAGCGAACTGTTGAACATCTTCAACTTTCTACATGTATTTGCTCCCCCCTTCGCCAAAGCTTCACATAAAATAATAGGAAAAAGTCACAAGGAACTAAGTGGGAAAACTAGGTGGATAGGAGACCAACTGAACTCTGCAAAAGTCTGTTTTCTGGCAAAATGCATGGATGCTCCTTCTTGCAGGATGTCCTGAATTGCAGGATTTTTTTTTATTGCCTAGAGCCAGCATCACCAGATTATGAGAATTTGAGAAGCAACGATTTTACAATGAAAAGGGCCTATATAAGCATTTGCTAGATACCAGCTGACTTCTCGCCATCAAATATTCTGTGTAGTTTGGGTGCTTTATTCAAGCATACCCCTTCTCTGCTCTTAAGTAAACTAGTGGGGTACTTAACGGTTATAACGTTTCCGCATACCCAGGTATTCTAGCAAGATTTTATCAAGGCTTCCTGATGAAATACTCATCATGTTTTCCATCTCATCAGCACTTATCCAGAGATCATTTCCTACAAGAGGCTTTACACTGGCTGTGGTTTTAACAGTCACTTGATGATTGTAATGGTCACTTTTTTCTAACGTTCTTCTGCTTAACTGAAAATTCTTGAACCCGTTGTAAAATTTTATATCTGACCGTACAAGGTCTCAAAAACAATTTCTAAACATCTAATACTTTTGTTTGAATGTCTGTCCTTGAGCATAAATGCACACGTTTATAGATAGAAAATCTCGGCGTTAATGAGATTTTCACAGCTTGGGATCAACATTCACCTTGGTGGACATTTTGCTTTGCTCAACGGCTACGATAAGGCAGAAAATAATGAAAATTTGCAACATAAGTATTGTGATAATGATATATCTCATGACACTATTTACATTTTTGTGACATGTATCATAATCTTCACATTGCAAAATATAATGAGAGGCCCTCGTATTTGTTTGTGTCAATTGACGAATTGTATTAATTTTATATATTGTTTGTTTTTGTCTTCTTAAATAATTTATTCCAGATATGGCGTTGACAAAGACCATGGAACTACTTAATGTCAGGGATACCATCTCGGCTTAAATTCATCACTTAATTGTTATATAGAACAGGGCAGTGGGTGGATGCCTCATGCCTCCATACGGGGAGCTTGACGATTCGCCACCTCCACGAGTCTCTCCCCGTAGTAATACCGGGGGTCTTTCATAAAAAAATAGTTCCCTCACCTTCTGGAAGTTCTGTGCATTTAACTTCTAATCTGCCACTCTTTTTGACTCTACATTTTCCCTTTGCTTTCTTTCATCTACTACAATATCTTTCTAACTTATTGACCCATTCTCCTGCCTTTTTTTGAAAAAAATCTTCCAAATAATGTTTCTGCTTTGAGCTCCTCCGAAATGGGAATGTGTCTGCTGTATCAGTGTATGCAGTGGGCAGACCAATGAAAGCTAAAAACCGGACACATACGTACCTTACCCATTAGGCATTATGGCCATATGGCCTGGGAATGAAGAAGAAGAATATATAGAAACACATCCTACAAGTTTATGATACGCTGTCAGAACATTTCTTTTAGCTTTAAGTTCATAAATATTACATTAAATAATGTAGAAAACTTACCGTCATTATTTTGTTGTTTGGTGGCACAGTGAACTGTGAGTTATACTAAGAGTGGGTTATCGCTGTGTTGCCGTGGGGTGTGTCCCGGGGTAGTGTTGATGTGTACACAGACCTTTATGATGGATTCAACCTGGTTTGATCTTGATAAGGTTCATAAAGATCGTCCTGCTTTATGTTATAGGATTTTTTTGTTGTTTTTTTGTTTTCATTTTGTTAATAGCACCTGTACAACAACTTTGTTAACTATTAATGCGCAGTGTATTCCATGCTTTTCTTCCTCTCCTGCTCTCTTTCGCTCTCTTCTTTCTTTCTCTACAATTTTCTCTCTTTCACTTTTACTGTCCCTATCACTCTTTTCCCTTTTCTCCTCTTTATTGTTTAGGCTTGTGTGGATGTGTGTCTGGATATGTAGATGTAATATTGTGTGTGAATATAAAGAAGAAGACAAAAACACCTTCTTTATACTTACTATTAACAAGAAAAAAGGCAAGACAAACTTTTGTCTCTTTTTTTCTGTTTTACTCATCTTTATTTACAGGTTATCACTGTTTATTATACATGAATGTTGAAGCATACATATATATGAATGTTATTTGTAAATGTATGAATCCTCCCAGGTCGAGAGGACGTAAAGCCCTAAATTTCGTTCGTAAATGTATGAAGAAGGAATAAAATGTTTAATACAAAGATAAAAAAATTTGGTTTTTTTGTTTATTCTTTATGTGTTCAGCACATTTGGGACAGTCGTGTGATAGTAGCTTCCAGTGTCAGGATCCTTGGGCTGAGTGCAGCTCCCAGGTGTGTGTCTGTCAAGAGGGATATCAGCAACAAGACGGAGTCTGCCGTAAGTGTTGATAGTTTGCATAAATGCACAAATATGTCTTAGCTTGCAGTTTAGGTTAAGGTTAGTATTAGGATAGATCTATGTGCAAATGTGTTTTGCTAGCAGTTGCATTTGTTTTGGTTGAGGAAGAAATACCAGCCCGAATTTTATATGTGTTTAGATTTGTGTCTCAGTTTAATTGCAGAGAAGCTTCAAAATGATATTTGTAAATTCATCTTTGCCCAACATATTTGTCAGTCTTATGAAGCTACATTCATTTATATGCAGTCATAATGTTCTTATAAAACTGTTAAAAAAGGAAAAAAACAAACATTGGCTTTGCTTTCTTTTTGCTTTGTATTTGATCACCAAGGAAGAAACATTGGCTTTGCTTTCTTTTTGCTTTGTGTGCGTTTAAAGATAGACATTTTGTTTAGAATCGTAGTAATATTTTTTTGCCATTAAATTTATATTGTACTTGTTCACACCACCTCTTAAAAAATTCTTTGGATTCTTGGATGAATAAACAGCTTATGCTTTAACCCATTTAGAATATGCCTGAATACAAAACATATTTGCTTTTACTTTCTTTGCAACGCTTACCCAGGAAGCTTTCCCATGAACCAATGGGACAGCGCACTCTACCAAAATCCTGAAGTGCCCATATCTGGACCACTGCAGACAACAATTCTCTTATTGCCCAAACCATTGCTTTCATCCTCGCATTCACCCAGTCAGAGAGAGTCTTTGACTCCTGTCAAAAGTATTTTCTTGTCTAATCAGTGGTCAAAGCTTCAGTCAGCTGATGTTCCCGGCAGCTTAGAGTTACCCATCATCGTGTCTGACCAGGATGATACGGCAGAGACTAGTGGTGATCCATTTTCCCAGTCACAGTCTGACGTCTCTGCTCAGTTGTCTTCTTTTCAGTCTCCAGTTTTTAATGATAGAAATCAAGATAATACTGTGCCTAGCCCCTTAGATACTGGGCAGAAAGCTGTCCCCCTAGATGTCCATGCTGGATATAAATCTGTTCACTTTCAAAAGTTGGGTAGGAATATTGCAGACATGGTTGCCAACGAATCCAGGTACTCAGCTGGACAAATGGATCTTGAAGATCCTGGATCAGGCTCCAGTTTTGTCAACAATCTTGATACTTATTCTACAGAGTCTGGTAGGAATCGTCACACCCAGTTTCAAGTATCCCAGTCAGCTCGGCTATTTCATCTCTCCAAGAGAGAGCATCCACAGGACCCTGGTTTGCTGAATTCTAAAAGACAGTCTTCAGAGAGCCCTGGAGAAACCAGGGCAGATTTGACACAGATTGGAGAGACTACAGAAGACACTGACTCAAAGAGCAGTCATTCAGGTCTGGTTCAGCTGGACTCGGTGAATTCTAGTGAAAAGAAAAAATCTGATTCTAAAGCTTCCAGAAGAGTTCCTGTAACCTCTGTGTTGTATTCCATTCATAGAAAGCTGTGGATAAACCATGTGGCAAAGAAGGCCAGTCCCAAAGGTTTGTTACCAAAAGACACCTCCACAAGGGGCATGGATAGCAAGCACCTAATGACAGCAACACAACACAGTTTTGCTCTGGGTGATCCAGATTCTGACTCTACCTATAGCAATGCTAAGTTTCAGGGTCAAGATTCTGGGATTCAACACCATAATATCAGTATTGGCCTTTCCCTTTGGCACAGTCTAGATATCCCGACTGTTCAGCCAGTAAGCCTTGGAATTTCTGGCCAGATTTCATCACGACAGAAAAACCAACAGCAGTTCAAGTCTGATTCCAGTCTCACGCAGCCTACAGTTAATGAATTTGACACAACAGATGCTCCAACTGTTTATAGCATTTCTGGGCCGTTTGATGTTGGAGATGTTGATGAAAAACTAAGGCAAGGAAGACAAGAGGATAGTGGATCTCATCCACTAGGATTGTATGCATCGCACAAAGGAGCAGATAAACATTTTAATCATCCAAAGAAATCAGACTTCAGTCATGAAGGCAGTACCAGTTATGGTAAACATTTGATGTTGTTTCCTGTGGTTACTCATGCCCAGTTGTTGTGCGTTTGTGACTTCATGTGCAAACAACCAGTTAATTTGTTCTCTTTTTAGTTTTACTTTCTTTTAAAAAAAAAGTTCTTTGGATTGATTTGATGCCCCTTATGTGCAATTGTACATTGATGTCTACCGGTACCACAACTAGTTATTGTATCTATGTAAATCACAGAAAATCTAATTGATATTACACAGTTTTTGTTGATTCTGCTTTATACAAAAACGTGTGTGTGTGTGTGAAACATCCATTAATTTTTGTTTGGTACTTTTCACTTGTGTCAGCATTTAACTGTTTCCATCTCTCTGTCTTGTGACTTTATTTTCTGTCTTCATGTGTTCCTGGATTGTTTTGGTCATCTGTTTCAAAACATTTTCATGCATTTATTTCATGCATGCTGAGGTCATTGTGCTGAATATTTGTCCAATTATCACTGGTCTTCTTATACATATACGTGTTATCTGTATTTTTGTTATGCCCTCTGTTTGATACAGGTCTTGTATTAAATATAAATCTGGCATTTAAAATATACTCTATTTAGCTGTAAGAAAATTAGGTCGAGTTCTGCCTTCCTGCTAAATTTAGTTTTATTATTCTATTAAACAATACTTAGAAAACAATGATTTAATGAACTGGGCCATCTGCCCATGTCAAACTGAACAACGGGGTAGGGTTAATATCAAATGGAAAAAAAAGAAAATAAAGGAAAGCAAATTCAAAGAAGGCAGAAAAGAAATTGTGCACAATCTGTCAAGCAATATACAAGAATATTTTGTAAACCTTATTCACATACACAGTAAGTCACTCACATCCCTCGCCCCCATCCCACTATCCTTTCATATACACATCCACACAGAAGGGTGCTCACACGCCCACATAGGCCCACACCCATCAAGTCGTACGCACCTTCCTTCTATACACATTCACACACATATATATGTGCACATATTCTACCAGATCCATGTAAATCTTATGCATACATGCCTAAACATGAGTTAATGCAAGACATGATGATGCATTTTTGTAAATGTGCTGCAATGGTTAGAGAGGTGAAAGGAATAGAATGTGTTGGGTTGTTGGCTGTTATTGTTGTTCGTTTGTTTTTGGTATATTTTGCATTGCATGAAATGACCGTTGTTTATTGTATTGGTCATGACATGGCCGTTTTGTAAAAAGTTGAATGCCTGTTTTGCAGATTTTCTCTGTGTCTCTGTTTCCTATTTACTGTGAAGAAGATACTGACATGTATTTGAGTTGAAGGAAATTGATACATTTGTGTTTGATTTTGAATATTGTGAAGAAAACAATTACCACCAGTGTCATGTGGCCTTTGATTTAAATGATCCATAAAGTTGTTTTTGTGAAGCTATGAAAATATATGCATTCACACTAGATAGTGAAATATTATTCCAATATACTCAGCATCTAATTTAAAAAATGAGCGTGTAATAGTCCTCTTTTTTTTTTATCATGACTTGTAATAACTTTGAACTCATGAACATGCATGATGTTTATCCACCCCTTCCATTTGTTAGCGCTTATTAGGTGAAAAACAAAACAAAACTCTTCATCATAAACCCAAATATTATTAATCGAAAAATGTCTAGATAAACTAATATGACCTACATGTAATATTTTAATCTTGTATGTAAATTTTAACCATGTGCTTTTTTTCCCCAAAAAGATTGTTGAATGTATCATTTCAGCACTAATCATATTAATTCTTCTTCTTCAACGGTTGATGTGAGTGGCAGCGTCAGACTTTTAAATGAGTCGCCATGATGAAGTCCAAGTCAACGTTTGCATTTATGAAAACAAATGTATAAATAAATTCCTAATAATTTCCACATTTTATTTGCATGAATTTACTATAAACTTCTTTTAACATCATGCAACATTTTCTGTATGATACATAAGACCCTTTAAGTTTAACTCTTCTAGCGACATGTATTTTTTAACGTTCTTGGTTGTCTGTTGCATCTCAACCGACAAGAGGAGAGTGACAATTTAAAAAAAATGCTCATACATTGCTTTAATGGAAGAAACAGTAACATAAGCTCTTAAAATAGACAAACGCATGGCAGGCCACTTGGCAGTGAATGTCGTTGCATTTTGTGGGAGTGTGGAGTGATGTCTTGGGCGAATCGCCGAATGTATTCGCCCATGGTGCTAGAAAAGTTAGAGTGTCATGCTCTTTATATTAAATATGTTGTGTTTTCAGAGAAACAAGAACCGCAAGAGTCCTCAGAAAGCAGTGAGGAAGAGGTGAAGAAAGGCGAAGACACACCCACAGAGAATCAGCACCTGGTTGAGGAACACACTCGGCCCGCTTCAGAGGAAAATGCGACAGAGGGAGAGGACCATGATGGTTCAGATGAAGAGAGCAGTTCCAGCTCTGCTGAAGAAACTCACAAGGAAGACTCCGTCGGTTCTGAGGAAGATCAACACGACGTTTCAAACCACAACGACGAAGCCAGTTCTGAGGAAAACGGTCATGAGCAAGGCTCTGTCAGCTCTGAAGAAGAGAATGAAGACATGTCAGACAAAGAGAGCGGCTCCGACTCTGAGGAGGAAACTCACCAGGAAGACTCCAGCTCTAAGGAAGAGGCTGTAGACTCGACCCAGAAACCTACGGGGAACAAAGGAGCCGCCACTGACGCCCCTACCACCAGCACCACTCCTCACTACAAGTCTGTCTCGGTAGAAAAGGTGGGCCATTTTTTTGGCGACGTTGACTTGCAGGTTCCCATCATCGCTCTGTCTGTGGGTCTGGCTTTCACCATGATCCTGCTCCTCTTCGTCACCTGCCGCTTTTGCAGAGTGCGCCGACAGCTGAAGAAAGGCAGGCCGCTGCATGGTAACGAAGCCGATTATCTCATCAACGGCATGTACCTGTAGATCATCTTATTCAAAGTTTGGCTATCTTGTACTTTGCGCACCTCCTGTCAAGTTTTTGCATTTAAAATTTTAGTTGAAGAACAACATTCTGCCATTATCGGGAAAGGGATAGGGTTAGGATCAGCCTACAATTATTATTTAAAACTGAAATACACAATGTAAGCAGATTTTGATATTCAGGGTTGTAAACATGAAGGGGGTGCATAAAGTACAAGTTTTCCCAAAGTTTTATGCTGGTCATTGTTACGGTTTGGGCGGGAATGGAGGTGAAGGAAGCAGGGTGTATTAAATACCATTCCTATCTGTTTACATTTGCTTAATCTTTTTAGAATATATAGCATTTTATGGGAAGTTGTTCTGAATGGTTCCCAAATATTGCAGTCAAGCCATTTCTGAAACGCTAACAAAATTTGGGGCTTGGTGCAAATGAGCACATGCTACGCACAATGGTGATAATGTATGGATGATTTTTTAAACAGTGTACTAATTATTACAGTATAACCAAGCTAGAAGGGTTTTGTTCGCCTAGTAAGGGAAACGTATCCCATTTTTATGAATTTTAAAAACAATGCTCAGCACTTTTATTTTAAAAAAAGGTATTGAATGTAAAGGAACGCTTTGTTTTCATTGAATCTACTCCAGCTGACATTAATGGGAAAACAAAACTGCTGCTTTTTAAGAGGATATTTACTTCAGTGCGGTATACAATAATTTTCTTTTTGCTTTATGTGTCAGTCAGAAATGATTACCATATTTTACGGACTATAAGGCGATACTTTTTTTCTTAAACTGAGACCCCTGCGCCTTATAATGTGACTGATAATATAGTAAGAAACTATGATTAAAAAAAATCTGAATTTTGTGTAAAAAAAAATTGGGGGGGATGCTTTATAATCAGGTGCGCCTTGTAGTCCGTAAAATACAATAACTAATGCTTCGTTGAATGGCTGGTTTGTATCTCTTGCGAAGTGAAATAATGATTGTTTTTGTTTGTTCAACAGATATGTACACAATGTGTTTGTTTTTATCATAAAAACAGTATTGAATTGCTGTTACTTTCTCCCATTCCATTCCTTCAGTTTTACTTGGGGTGTGAAATGCGTATAAACTGTACGTTTGGCTGTATCGGATTTCTTCCATATTCATTTTCATTTTGTTATTAGGCATGATAATATCATGGGAACAACGAAAAAAGGTTGTTTATGCATCTTTAAACAGCAACTGTACTTCAAAAAGAGATGAACTCTTAACATTATCCTTTTTTTGTTATTTCTTTTTTAATGAAGGAAAAATGGTTTGAAAAGTATTCTGTTGTGTGCATGATTTTATTTTATTTAACGAAGAGAAATAACAATGTTAAAAAATATGAATACTTTTCTAATCTCTGATTTTTGGGTGGGTGTCAGGGCTCCCAGGGACCCCCATTTGGGGGTCTATGAAGTACTAAAATTCTAAAAGACCCTCTAAAAGAATGTGCAGGGGGTCCCAGGGATGCACTAGAAAAATTATTGTTAGCATTCGCAATACCACTGGGACCCTCTATCCCGCCTCTAGGACCCTCTATGCTGTAAGTGAAGGAGTCCCTGGGACCCCTTGTTTTGCGGGACGATTGGGAGCCCTGGGTGTATATGTCTCAGTTTGAGGGAGGATGAGGGAGTGGGATGTTGTACTTTAGTCCTTAATTACTTTTTCTATTTTTACATGTTGGCTGATTATAATTCAAATACTAAAGAAATATACTGACAGTTTCCTTCTAAATCAATATTTACTGAACTTTGTTGCAATACATTTGGAATGAATATATTTTCTGTTGTTTTAGAAATCAAATTTTTTTTAAAAGGTTATTTTATATATGTTTTATTTGTTATTATTTGAATCTTTGCTTTATTATTATTTGTTTTGTTGAATAAGTTCTGTTGCACTAGTATTCATGTTTAGAGATTCGTCTAAATCTTCATCTTTCTTTTACTACTCTTACCACATTACGCAGTCTTTTTGTCTTTTTCTTTCTATTTACAAGTTCTATTCCCATATTAATGTGGCAACAATCATTAGGTAGATGTAGATTTTGTGCAAGCTTTGAATCAAAAATGTTCATTGGCTGATACCAGGGTGAGACAACAATTAATTTTATTGCATTGTGTGAATGCTGACATTGTTTACTCTCCACCCACCCACCCCAAAACAACAACCCAACAACCCCAAAACATCCAGTGGTTTGAACTTGTTTTATGACAGTGTTTTGGTAGTTCTTCTTGTGAAGATATCGGCATGACAGGGGCTGAGTTTTAAGCGATAAATGGGAAATCTTGTCTTGAAATATGATTACCAGGTATTATTATTTAAAAAAATTTCCCCTTATCTATTTTTAAAACATATGAAATGTATGCTATGCGACATAATTGTTGAAGTCTGTTGTAAACAATAGCTTAGTGATCCATTGGTAATGTTAGTCTTTTCCCAGTCTTTAGCTGTTATTTAAAGACTACAAAAATGTTTGAGTCGTTAACAGAATTTAAGTCGTTTTATTAAAATATTTGGACTGTTGTTACTATTCTCACAGTTTTATATGTCTTTTTTGTTGTTGCTTTGTTGTTGTTTTTATTGCATTTCTTGTCGTCGTGTTAGTTAGAAATAGAAAGAAGGAAATCAGTTAAATGGTCTTTGAGGTTTCAGAGGTTTATAATAAGTAGAAGAAAGTGCTAACATACACGAGCATTTTAAAGACAGAAAATGTAACTTTTTTTTTGCTAAGTAACGTTATCTTGCTTGTTGATTCCGTCTCATTCAGATGTGTTATACTGGTTCTGGTTGAATCAACAAAGATCTGCTTCTGTGTATGGTTGTATTTTGTACAGAGACTTAGAGGTCTTCTGCTGCTTTGTGTTTCTTCTTATTGTTTTGTTTTATTTGTACTTGTGGGATTTACCAGAAGTACATTTTGTGTACACTTAAAAGCATACTTACTGCAATGTAAGCACAAAGAATGGTTGTGTAGTGTTACAGCTCAGAGAAATTATATATTACAAAGTTAATATTGCCTTTGATAATGAGCAGCATATAAATGTGTTAATGTTGAAATATTGTTTGTGATAAAAGCAGCAAATTGACATTATCGCAGCTAACAGTGTGTCCTGAAGACAGGAAAATGGGAATGCTGAAAGGTATTGCAGCTAACAGTCTGTCCTGAAGACAAGAACATAGGAATGCTGAAAGGTATTGCAGCTAACAGTCTGTCCTGAAGACAAGAACATAGGAATGCTGAAAGGTATTGCAGCTAACAGTGTGTCCTGAAGACAGGAAAATGGGAATGCTGAAAGGTATTGCAGCTAACAGTCTGTCCTGAAGACAAGAACATAGGAATGCTGAAAGGTATTGCAGCTAACAGTCTGTCCTGAAGACAGGAAAATGGGAATGCTGAAAGGTATTGCAGCTAACAGTCTGTCCTGAAGACAAGAACATAGGAATGCTGAAAGGTATTGCAGCTAACAGTCTGTCATGAAGACAGGGAAAATAGGAATACTGAAAGGTATTGCAGCTAACAGTCTGTCCTGAAGAAAGGAAAATGGGAATACTGAAAGGTATTGCAGCTAACAGTGTGTCCTGAAGACAAGAACATAGGAATGCTGAAAGGTATTGCAGCTAACAGTCTGTCCTGGAGACTGATGAAAGGTATCGCAGCTTACAGTCTGTCCTGAAGACAGGAAAATGGGAATGCTGAAAGGTATTGCAGCTAACAGTCTGTCCTGAAGACAGGAAAATGGGAATGCTGAAAGGTATTGCAGCTAACAGTGTGTCCTGAAGACAAGAACATAGGAATGCTGAAAGGTATTGCAGCTAACAGTCTGTCCTGAAGACAGGAAAATGGGAATGCTGAAAGGTATTGCAGCTAACAGTGTGTCCTGAAGACAGGAAAATGGGAATGCTGAAAGGTATTGCAGCTAACAGTCTGTCCTGAAGACAAGAATGCTGAAAGGTATTGCAGCTAACAGTCTGTCCTGAAGACAGGAAAATGGGAATGCTGAAAGGTATTGCAGCTAACAGTCTGTCCTGAAGACAAGAATGCTGAAAGGTATTGCAGCTAACAGTCTGTCCTGAAGATAGGAATGCTGAAAGGTATCGCAGCTAACGGTCTGTCCTGAAGACAAGAAAATAGGAATGCTGAAAGGTATTGCAGCTAACAGTCTGTCCTGGAGACAGGAAAATGGGAATGCTGAAAGGTATTGCAGCTAACAGTCTGTCCTGGAGACAGGAAAATGGGAATGCTGAAAGGTATTGCAGCTAACAGTCTGTCCTGGAGACAGGAAAATGGGAATGCTGAAAGGTATTGCAGCTAACAGTCTGTCCTGGAGACAGGAAAATAGGAATGCTGAAAGGTATTGCAGCTTACAGTCTGTCCTGAAGACAGGAACATAGGAATGCTGAAAGGTATTGCAGCTAACAGTCTGTCCTGAAGACAGCAAAATGGAAATGCTGAAAGGTATTACAGCTAACAGTCTGTCCTGAAGACAGGAAAAATAGGAATGCTGAAAGGTATTGCAGCTAACAGTCTGTCCTGGAGACAGGAAAAATAGGAATGCTGAAAGGTATTGCAGCTAACAGTGTGTCCCGAAGACAGGAACATGGGAATGCTGAAAGGTATTGCAGCTAACAGGCTGTCCTGAAGACAGGAAAAATAGGAATGCTGAAAGGTATTGCAGCTAACAGTGTGTCCTGAAGACAGGAAAATGGGAATGCTGAAAGTTGGCTTAAGATATAAACTTGTTGACATATGCTGTATTTATTGTTGTATTTTACTAGCTTTTTATAAAATTAGTTTTTGTAATGTTTTTGAAGTCAACTAAACAGCTATTCGTCATTTAAGTTTGATCATGCCATTGACCCTTTACTTCTTGATTGTTAACTTAAGAAATACCCTTCCAACCTGGAAGAGAATTACCGGTGTGCCCATTAATCTACCGGGTGCAGAGAGCTGGTAGTTCTGCCTGACAATTGGCCGGGCACAGGGTACAATGAGTTAATAGTCTTTTTGTTTTTTTAATCAGACATAATAATGAGTAGAAAAAGGTGTCAGACCATTGTTTTCTTTGCATTATTTGATGTGTGCATCTCTGATTGGTAACTTTTCTTGTCTCTTCAATCAAAAGTTTTACCTGAGAATTGTTTTTTGATTATATTTCCATAAATTATTTTTTAGATTTGTATGATAGCTTTTCTGTGTCTAATTGTCAAAACAATTTTTAAATTAGTTTTTAGATTTGTATGTTAACTTTTCTGTGTCTAATTGTCAAAACAATTTTTAAATTAGTTTTTAGATTTGTATGTTAACTTTTCTGTGTCTAATTGTCAAAACAATTTTCATCTTTTTAAACGTAGCTGTTCTGTTCTGTGCTGTTGTCACAATTGATATATATATCGTTGTTAACTCTTCTTGTCTCATAAAATATCAATGTTTCTAACCGCATTGGTCAAAGTTTGACCATTAATTTGAATATAACTTCCTTTCTTATGAACTATACCAAATTATTTCGCAATAATGAACCTGACCTGAGAGGGTATATATCAAATTGTTTTACCTTTTATTTTTCATAGATGAAATAGAGTATTTTACCAGCATTACCTAAAACAGTTATCAAAATACTTTGTTGAATCACTTTAACGCTCTCGGGATTGGTCCAGTTGCTTCCTCTTTCTCCCTGTGAACTGGACATTTGATTGGTTTTTTTTTTTAAACTGTGAAAAATGTTGTGAGTTAGGGGCTGGTACAGTATTTTCAGAAAGATTAACACCACCATGCACTAATTGATCATAAAATATCAGATTCCATACCTTTGTCGTTTGTCTTCTACTGACAGAAACGTTTTTACAGATAGAAAGAAGAAATTCTTCACAGCCCAACTTTTACATTTTCAACCCTCAGTTGCCAAGCACGCACAAGTACGTAAAGTCTGCAATGATTGGTTGGTTGGTTTCAAGACTGGAAATGTCAATGTGAACTAATTTGTTATTATAATGTCATTCTGGAGAGCTGGTTACATGCCATGTGGAGATTAAAATCTCTTGAAAACTCTCATGGGTTCATTCATCCTTAACGATTGTGCACCCATAAGCTGGATCGGGCTCAATGGTCCCAAGTGAGATAAGGATTTATAGATAGAGCCGTGTGATGTAACTTGTCATAGTGCTTTCTCTTTCTTATCCCCTCATCCTTTTCTGGAAAGAAACAGACCAAAGGCCATTTCAACGACTTTCAAAACCCATTGTGTTCTTTTATGAAAAATGTGATGTACTAAAGAAATGAAAATGTCTTTTGAATTGATTATGTTTTGACATTTTTTAAAGATGTTTGTGAAAATTATTTGACTGCACAAGCAGTATTCGCATAGATGGTCTTCCCCTCCCCCTTTCAATTCAGCTGACAGTATTAGTTATAAACTCAAAGACATCCAAAGATTAAATCTTATATATATTTTCGAAATCTGTCTGTGTGTGTGTGTGTCCCTTATACATGGCCACAGTTCTCAACCGATCGACACCAAATTTGGTATCAAGCATCCTTGGCACCCTCCGAAGGTCATGCCGTCCTTACTTTTCGGAAACCTCTGCCAAGGGGGCGAAGCGCAAGGGGGTCGAACCGAGCGCGAAGTGCGAGGACTCGAAGCGCGAAGCGCTGAGTCATTAACGCTATGTCTCATGTGCCAAGGGTTGCACAGCTAGTAATAATATATTGACCAAATAATGAACTGGTGCATACATGCACACACACATACATACCTGATGTGAATGACATGAAGTTGTCTCCATCTTATACCACCGTCTCCAATTTTAATTTCAGACATTTTGTTTTGAAGCAAAAAGCTTCATGTAAGAAGTAAGAAGGTGGGGGTGGGGGGGTCAGTTGAATGGGATGTGTTTGTTGCATTAATATGGATGTCTGTGTTGCCCTTAGCTTGGCGCTTACAGTGGAACCTCCCTATTCAGACCTTCCCTATTAAAATTCCCTCCCATTGCCCTTCTTTGTAAGTATTAAAATTACCTCCCTATCACAACTCCCACTTAAGACCTTATTTGGATGATTTTTCAAGGTCTTAAGGTTCCACTGCATTATGAAAACTGTTGAGAAATTATTAAGCACTTACTGCAGTCATTGAGAATGTACTTGATCTGAAAACGACTTAATATTTTTGTCATTGTTTAATTGATTTTTTTAAAGTCTTCATTTGATGAACATTGGAGATGAGATAATTAACCTTGTTGTTTACTCTTATTACTAAAAATGTTTGTACACATCTGTATTGTTAAAACTTTGCGACTTTCCTGGTGTTGCACTGCCTCCAGGCATTGCCTCCAGGATTGTTCCCACCATCTTTATCTCTACTAATGTCCCGTATGTGTCTGTTCCAGACCGGAGGAGGTTAAGCAGAATTTAATCTTATTACTAATTCATGTACATGTATGTTTTCCTGTCTCGTTTCTGACAATGACTGCTAGATAACAGAGGGGGCAGCTGATGTTCCAGCGGGCTAGGCTAAAATTCCTTTATAGTAGAGAAACCTTGCCCAGGGTACATCCCCACATTCGGCCAAAGGTATTTGAAGACAGCTGCTGTTGGGGAAGGCCCGCAAAGGTCAACCAATCCCTTTGGCTGCAGCACTAGAGCCAGTGCAAATAGTTTGAGAGTCATAGTCTTCCACAAAAGACCAAGCTGTACCATGATATTCAATACTGTTGAAAATCATTTATTGTACAGCTCTCATTTACTACTGGCCCCTGATACGGATACACGTCCGGTAATAGAATTTTTTTGACTTGTCAAAATATTTTAGTCTTCATTTAGCGGTGTTTTAATTGTGAAAATGTCTATTTTTTAGGCTTCAACAGCTTTTATGTTGGACTACGCATGGATTTTTAGACATTCCAGCATAAGTTGAATTAAGATTTTCATAATAAAAATAAACTTTATCCATTATTGGTGTTGGGATGACTTTTGTATGTTCTGCTTATCTATGGTTGCTTTATATCTTTACAGTTGTTAGCTGCTTTTCTTAAAAAGAAAAAACATTACTTTTGATCTCTCTTTTCCACACAAAATAGCTGCTGTTGTTCATCTTGTACTACTTGCTTTGTATTGCAGTCTGCATTCGCTTTAATTACGGTTTCTTTTACTTCTCATTCCAGTTTTAACCTTGGTGGGTTACTTCGTGTGATGAGATTTTATACATTTTTTTACTTTGTGTGTACCATTTCCCCTTGTTGTGATACAATTTTTTATTTTTTTTCCCCTGTTAAAATGCGATACTATTATATTGTTTCTCAGTGTTTGTGAAGTTTTAAGACAAAATGTTCTGTTCATAATACTAGACTGCTGAAAATAGAGTAAAAACATCTGAATAAGCCTTGGTTATGCAGCCTTTCATATGAACTTAAATTTTCGTTAGACTTAAGCTTTTGGTCAATGTTACTCATCAAGATTTATTGATTTGTTTTTAGTTTGTTCTAGATAATCCTTTAGAACTAGAAGGCTTATGGGGCTGACTCACATGAGTGATTTCAATTGTACGACTATCCAACTGTGAGGCATGATCATCGTGAAATACTACTGTCTAAATGAACCCGATGAAATACTACTATTTTTGTTCACTGTACTCATGTAGACCGCAATACACAAATCTCATAAAATGTCGGATACAAAAATACAGATATTTCATCAGAATCATGCAAGGGGGACTACAAATATTGTGAACAGTAGCATTTCACGAGAATCATGCCTGACAAATGTCACAGTTGGATAGTCGTAGGATTGAAATCATGTGAGTCAACCCCTTAAAATGCACTTTGTTGTCGCAAATTTATTATTGTGTTGCCTGTTAGTATTTGATAATATTTATAGCTATGTTAATAAAATTAGTATCTGGTTATATTAGCTATGCTGATGAATACTTACAATTAAAAGTCAACATTTCTGTCTGGGTTTTTTCTGTGCAATTGTCTCAATTTATTCAATGACATTCCTGTTACTTTGTTTTAATGTTATGTGCATTTATTTTTAGCAGGGGCGAATGAAGACTTTGGCTTGCAATATTGTACATTACATTTTTTACATGTCTTTTCTTTTATTACTAGCTTAATCTTTCTTACATTGTTATATTTTGTGTGCTTACTAAATCCATTCCTGCAGCTGAGGGATCTTTTTTTATATTAAAGCCAGGATTCTCCTTTTTGTATTTTGTTGCCTATGAGGGGATGGACGTGTGCAAATACAATTCTTCTGTCTGTCTTTTCTGACCACAGCGGCAGAAAGGAGACCAGTGAAAACTATAAAATGGACAGGGTCTATATATTTCAAACATGGGAAAGCAAAGAAAGCTACTAATGTCCTTTTTTCTTCACCTTTTTTACACTGAATGAAATCAAATAAATGATCCCTGTGATCTCTAGGTTGATTTACTGTGCCAAGTAAACTGCATCAGCATTAATTTTACCACATCAATGGCTGTCAGGACAAAGAGATAAAGAAAATAACCCTGTCCAAAAAAAATGGAACATTTCACAAGTTTGCATTTATTTTTTCAACACGAAGCACACGAAAATGTATTACAAATCTCAAAACAGCTGCAAATCAAACAATGCAGGGAAATATTACAATGCTAGAACTCGAAACAAAATGAGCACTTTAAAACAAAAAAACAGACATATTATTTTTATGAAAGACATTGTCACCAAAGTACAAAATAAAAATGCACATCTTTGGTTGATAACAATTAAATTACAAAATATTTATTGTGCTATTAATTTTTCAATACATTACCTTTTACACCAATTCTTTTTGTCTGTATACTTCTTTATCATCCCTCTTTTTTGCAAGATTTATTCTCTATTTAACCATCTCTTTTCGTCTATAGGGATGCACATTTTCCAGAACACGCCAGAAATTTTGGGTTTTTTTGGAGTTAGAAGCTGTACAAAACATTCAGAGACTTACGGAAAAAAAGTCAGTGTAAGTTTTGTAAGTAACCCCTTCACTGCCTGCCCTATGTCTACTACGGGGTGTGTGACGTCATTGATGATGCCATAACTTTTCGATATGCTGTGATTTGGTTTAGACAAATCAGGAAAGATGTACCTCTAGAATATAAAATTAAAAACAGAATATC
This sequence comes from Phymorhynchus buccinoides, assembly GCA_017654935.2. Taxonomy (NCBI): domain Eukaryota; kingdom Metazoa; phylum Mollusca; class Gastropoda; order Neogastropoda; family Raphitomidae; genus Phymorhynchus; species Phymorhynchus buccinoides. The sequence goes on along the minus strand of JAGGCT020000672.1, from coordinate 41,142 downwards.
TTGTAATTGTATGAAAGAAAAAGTACAATTTTAAGATATGTAAAGCCGGCGACAGACTATATGGCTGCCTCATGTGACTCAATCAGGTCGTGACGTTTCACCTCATTTGCATACCATCTAACTCGATCAATCTGACTCAGTCGGGCCCAGTCAGGTGACAGGGCCAAATAGGGCGGGTTCTAAATTTGTCTGATCGAGTCAGATGGCTTGTGACCTCTTCTGTGCTGGAAACGAAACTTGGTCTACGTCACGACCTGATCGAGTCATATGAGGCAGGCAGATAGTCTGTAGCCGCCTTAACAGGTTTCTTTTAAATTTTATTATAACAAAATCGATAATTTCTCCATTTTTTTTCCAGCAATGAAGGGGTTATTGGCGTGATTTTGTGCGAACTTAGACATAAAAAGGCATAATCAGATTCATTATGAATTTGGCATTAGGCATTAGGTACTTTATAGTCACAGAGGCGTCTCTGTGAAATTCGGGTTGCTCCCACCTGGAGAGCGCGTCGCTGCCAGAGGCGCGCCACCCCTTTTTTTTCTTTTTTTTTAAATGCGATATTTGTGTGACTGATGAGGAACGAAAGGGGGGGTGGGGTAAATTTTGACCAAATGACAACTTTTTCGTTGCCACTGGGATTAACGTGTGCTAAGTGCATGGGCACACGGGACCTCGGTTTATCATCTCATCATATGGACATGAATATACAGCATTGCTACTGGGAATACTCAAATTACCTTTCCATCACTCAGACATCAAACATAAATATCACATGCTTCATGGGCAGAATTTCCAATGACTTGATTTAACTACAAGATTTTCTGCAACCCTTGGCCTTGACATCGATGCAACATCACAATTGCTCTGCATGCTAACTTTCAAACATTTTTTTAAGAAGACTCAGTTGATTTGACTTTTCACAAAGAGCAAGCTCTTTTGAGTCAAATCCAAAAATAATGTGTTGTGCTTAAAGTCACACAAAATAGTACAAACTGCATTAAGCCATTCATGCTTTAAGACGACAGTGTGTCACACACACGTAGCACCATAGAAGGAGGGAAGAACTGCACCCGTGGGTATAGAAGTCACAAGTCGTCTCTCGCACCAGCACTGCAACGCATAAAACAACATAAGTGGATCATTAAATTTATCCAAAGGCTCATTATTTTCCTCTTTTTTTATGTCAAGGAATGACACTAGAGATAAAATGTGCTTTATCATGTCAAAAAGCTGTCACAGCCTCTGTTGTTCTATCTCAGCTACAACACTAGCAGATATTTTGGAGCAATAAATGTCATTCTGTCAAGAGACATACCCATCATATCCGTGGACACACTGCACCCCTACTGCGTCCCTTTGATTAAGTTCACCAGTCACCTACACCTACATTTTACACCTTAAAAGATTTGTTTGAAAGTTAATTTTCTACCCAGAGTTCTTATCATACAATACAATATGAGTTTGAACATGAGATTCCTGCGCATTATTCATGAATTCACTAGGCTGCATGCACATCAGCAAAAACAAGGTCTGTTTTTTAGTTTGCAAATTAGTCTATTTGGTGTTAAGTGATCCTGTGGATGTTACTCTGAATAAAGGGGTCCAAGGAAAAGACTGAGTTAGCCCTTAGAGTAAGGTGACTCAAATGCAGCATGCACTAAATCTAGAAGTAGTGAACGACACTATAAACAAACTAAAAAAACAGACAAATTGCAAAAACAAGCCAAGAGAAATAACTGCATGTCAATTTGTTTAGAACCCACTTACAACATGCAGTGTTCAAATTCCATTCATATTCATACATGTTTTCTTCTGATGGGTCATTTTGGCATTATTTCCTGCAATTTTTCATATGATCAACACTTTTTTTATGTATCTTTAATTGAACTCATTCTGCTTAGCAGAACTGAATCTCAAATATTTCATTAATAATGCATTAAATGGAAATGCATGTGTACTGAGCAATGCAGGAATGACAGCTCTGTTTTTTTAGGCTTAGCAAGAACAATAGTGTACTGCACTGACGATGACTGCATGAAGTCCTACCTGTGATCAAACTAGATCTGAAATCTCCTGTGGCCCTTCATCAGTCTCAGACTATTGCTACAGAGCTCAAAGCACACCGCAAGGCGTCCTGCATTGGGCACAAAATAACACACCATCACCTAACGGAAGGAGAGTCGAAACAATGTCTAGCACATCCACAATTAGGATGCATTCATGCAGATTTCTTTCCCATTCATAAGGCTATAGGTTTTGTCAGAAGCGTGAGTATGTGTACATGTGCAAAAAAAACTTGAAAAAGAACTTAATATCAATATCAAGCAAAGGTCATCAGAATCCCAGATATGCATGTCTTTATCAAGATATTATTTAAATAATGATTATTTATGAAAACTGAATTGGAGAATAAGGGAACAAATACATCACTATCTAACCAAATTGCGAAGATTTTGAATCACTTTTTGGTTAACTACATTCAGTAATACTATGAACTTTGCATTTGTCTTAGGTTTGAAATTCTGTTGGAACAGTTTCAAACACATACAGCAAACCAATATATATTATTTGGAAAATATGATTTAACCTCTTCAATGCCTACAACATATACATGCATCCTTGATCATGCTTCAGTAATTGCCACCAGCGTATGTCGGTGCTCATTCACGATTTCGCTGAACCCCCCCAAAAAGGCCTAGCAAACAGGCAACACAGACATAGGTGATACACGGCACAGAGGAGGTTCAATATTAAGAAAACAATCGTGCAGCAAGGCAAAATTAAGGAAACAGTAAATGTTTTGAAAAGTAACTGACCCGGCCCACTGTTTTTCTTTACTGGTGAGGGGCACGAACATGACGCCCATCAGCTCCTTGTGGGTGACCGAACCATCCAGCCCCTTGTCCACCTGCATCAGCATCTGACCGCCGGACCAGTGCTCCACCGGGACAATCAGCCGCCCGCCTGGCTTCAGTTGAGAGATCAGCTGCCATCAAAAGTAATTGTTGAAGCATAAATACTGTATACATTACATTCTATCGGCCACTGCAATGACCACCTTTTGCAAGAATGAATGCCCTTGGTGGGTGGTGGAAGATGCTTGAGTACTGACCAAACAAAGGAATAACTCTCACCAATAACTATCTGAGGCCACTGAATGGCTGCCTTTTACAAAAGTGAATTCCCTTTTGGATACTGACCAACAAGGGCTTAACTCTTGCCGTCAAGGGCATTAATAACCCTAGTTGGAGTGGCCAATAAGGCAATACTTTTTTCCAAGACTGAGACCCCGGTGCCTTATAATATGAGTAATAATAGTAAGAAAGTATTTTAGCAAAATCTGAATTTTATGTAATTTGTGGAAGGTGCGCCTTATAATAAAGTGAGCGTTACAATTTGAAAAATGCAGTACCTTAGTTGGCTATTGTGTCATGATGGTGTAGTTGCAGTAGCACAGACGTGTGTATTATATTGTAAGCTAACACCCAGTAGAACACAACAGAAATGATATTCCAAGAGGTCTACTCAAGAGGGGAAGGCAGTGTTGAGCCAGTGAGATGGATGACACGACTACATAGCATTCATCTTGTGTGCCAACAATGATCTAAAAGAAGACTGCTGGGCATACGTGCGCAGCTGCGAGCACACACACACACACACACACACACACACACACACACAGCCTCAAGCATACCAGAAGCACAGCTACCCCAACCTGTATAACATCACAACATTCCTAAAGACTGTTTTCCTCACTCTATTCTCCACACATCCCAAAACATACCCTGCACCCTTACCCCACACAGACACACTTACAGCCTCAGGCATGTTCCGACATGTATGGGCGCCCAAAGGCTGTAGTCCTCATGCATATTTTCTACACATCAACAAAAACACACACATACCCACCCTTAAGTGCCAGCCACACGTCCACTAAAATCGTACGACTGTACGATATGATTCGATCACATGGTCTCCAAGAACAAATGTGATTCGCACTTCAGAATCATGTGATCGAATCGTATCATACAGTTGTGCGATTTTAGTGTGCGTGTGGCTGGTCCTTTCCTTTCCACCCCACCTACAGACACATTTACAACCTTGGGCATGCCAGAGAAGCTACCCCGGCAATGTAAGGCACCCCAAGGCTGTAGCCCTCATAAATACTCCCCTCACATTCTAAAACACACATACACACACTTCTCCCACCCTACCCTTACTCTCCACACCATACGGACACACTTACAGCCTCAGGCATCCCGGAGGCAGCTGCCCCGACATGTATAACGTCGTAGGGCTCCCCAGGGCTGTATCCCTCGCGGCCATCGCCGACCACAAACTGCAGCAGGCCTTTGTCCAGCAGGCGGGAGGTGAAGGGGGACTTCCTCACATTGTTCTCTGACTCCCTCACCAGCTCCTCGATGTGGTCGATGCCTATCACCTTCCCTGACTGCCCAACCTGGGAGATGAGTGAACGGATCCGTAAACACCACTGGGAATGAGTTGATCCAACACTCGTTATGCAAGAACAAATCTACATGCTTTGCATCTTCTTCTTCTTCTTCTGCGATCCCAGGCAATATGACCATAATGGGTAAGGTATGTATGTGTCCGGTTTTCAGTTTTCACTGGTCTCCCCACTGCGCACAGCCAACACATTCTGATTTCGGAGGAACTCAAAGGAGAAAAATTATTTGGAAGATTTTTATTTTTAAAGGCAGGAGAAAGAGGCAAATAAGTCAGAAAGATAGATGACAAAAAGCAAAGGGAAAAGGCAAGAGTTAAAGAGAGTGGCAGATTAGAGGAAGTTACAAGCACAGAACTTCCAGAAGGTGGGGGGAACTATTTTTATGAAAGACCCCCTGGTATCCCCACAGGGAGGCTTTGCAACAAATGAAAAAAACTGAAACAGACTGCGACATCACTGGAAGAGACAACATACAGACAAGCACATAACAGGTGAAAAGAGATGCTATTTTCTTTTTTAAGACAACAAAACTGGATATTTCAGCGAATTCACCTTTGTCAACATTCAAAAAAACAGCAAACAGTAAAGGCAACAAAATAGCAAAACAATACTTCCCCTCTTCAATCCAATCTGCAAGCAGATCATTTTATTATTTGCTGTGTTTAGTTTGCGTGCTTACACATACACACATATACACAGAAAGAGAAACTCCCATCACACATAAACACATACACACACACACACACACACACACACACACACACACACACACACACACACACACACACACATACACGCACACACACACACACACAAAGAATCCCAACAATTGCACCAGAATATCAACACTCACCTGCAGGATGTGAGGGGGAGGAGGTTACAAGGGTTCTAGAACACCCCCCTCACTCCTAAAAAAAGGGGGGGGGACAGAAGGAGTAATCCATAATCACCTTGCCAGCATCTTTGATTTCACCTACTTTTCAAAGTGACACCATTCTATATTAAAGTTTTAGCTAAGAACAGTAAAGATCACAAATTCACGTGTTATTCGACCAGAAGAAACTTCCAGTGCAAAGTTTACATTCAAAACATCGTCAGCTTCTGGGGTGGGGGGATTCGCCTTCCAGACCCCCTGACCAAGCTGTTGGGGCAACCCCACCCAACCACACCCCCACTGACCGAGGACATCCCCCCCACCCCCCACCTGTCCTTAACAAACTGATGGACCCCTGGTTACCATGAGAGCCATGCAGGCGCTGAGGTATCCAGACCCTGATCCCACATCCAGCACTGTGGAGCCTTCCAGAAGACGGTCCGCCAACAGCTCCAGGGCATGAGCATGCTGCACACAATACGCAATAAACCATGTGTGGTTCATCATATGCAGTATGTGTGCGTGTGTGTGTGTGTGTGTGTGTGTGTGTGTGTGTGTGTGTGTGTGTGTGTGTGCATGCATGTCTGAACAGAAAATGAGATGACAAAAACCAAGGAAAGTACCGTAAAAACTGGACTATAAGACGCACCGGTATATAGGCCTCTGCAACTAGGGTTATTAACGCCCTGACAGTGAGAATGATGCCCTTGCTGGTCAGTACTGACCATTCACTCTTGCGAAAGGCAGCCATTTAGTGGCATCAAATAGGGTTATTGGCGAGAGTTATCCCCCTGTTTGGT
>JAGGCT020000672.1:27500-30000 GCA_017654935.2 Phymorhynchus buccinoides | reverse complement strand
TGTAATTTCGTCTAATCTGTCACTCTCTTTGACTCTGCCTTTTCCCTTTGCTTACTGTCATCTACTATCTTTCTGCCTTACCTGGTCCATTCTCCTGCCATTTTTCACGAAACACTTTCAAAAACATTTCCTCCAGCCGAAGTCGGACTTGCTGGGCCTAACTATTTCTTAGTTAGGCGCATAACGGCAGCATGACGCATCTGCGCTCATAATTGACAGGAAACTGTCTGAACTATCGAAGAAGAAGAAGAAGAAGAAGAAGGATGATGGGTTGTCCATAACTGCGAAACATCAATGGGCGGTGGTTGGGGTGGTGTGGGTCGTGTCAGGCCTTAACCCTACAAGAAATTTTACTTTTTAAAATCTATTCACAAGTTCTTATTTTCAGGGCTATGTATATGATCATACCTTTAAAGTTTAGTTCACACAAAAAATATGTTTACATTTTTTTAGGGCGGGATGGGGAATAATTGATCAATTTTGGGCGAACGAACAGAATAGCTTAAGCGCTGGAACATGCAACAATCGAGTAGATATTCAAACAAATTAACGGACAATTAAAACCGAATCTCCTCAACGGAGGTATAAGTACAAGAAATTGAAAAACAAAAAAACAAAAAAAACAAAGAAAACGGAAAAGAAAAACAGAATAAACTGAGAGAAAAGAGAGGGGAAAGGGTGGGAAAGAGCGAGGAATGGTAGTGGTGAAGGTCAGCCTGTACGAAGAATGAAAACAACCTCATAAAAATTCACGAAGGCCTATTAAAACGAAAAAAAAATGGAGCCAATATTATGCCCCACGGCATATTGAACCAGGAATCTGTAAGTTAGCAGGAAGGAAATGAGGACAGGACGAAATGGGATCAGGCATGTGTGTGTGTGTGTGTGTGTGTGTGTGTGTAGCTGTAACTGTAACTGTAACTGTAATATTTGCAGTTAGCCTACAGTGTGATGCTAAGACATATTTGTTGTAAAGCGCTTAAAGCTTTATCTTTGATCGAAATCAAGCGCCATAATAATAGTTCCATTAGAATACAGCTGATTACAACCAATTAGCTGACATAACGTTCAGATTTGACCAACCATCCGATGAAGAATACATTTGCCCGTTCCCCAAGTCCTCTAATAATGATTTGACCACGTACTGTAGGAGTTTTGTATTCAATATGGAGTCAAAAAGCCTGAGTTCAACTACCAACAACAAAGTTATTGTCTGTTATTGCTCCTCATGGGGATACCGAGTGGTCTTTCGTAAAAAATAGTTCCCCACCTTCTGGAAGTTCTGTGCTTGTAACTTCCTCTAATCTGCCACTCTCTTTGAGTCTTCCTTTCCCTTTGCTTTCTATCATCTACTATCTTTCTGACTTATTGGCCCATTCTACTGCCTTTAAACAAAATATTCCAAATAAAGTTTCTCCATTGAGCTCTTCCGAAATCGGAATGTGTCGGCTGTACGCAGCGGGGAGACCAGTGAACACTGAAAATCGGATACATACGTACCTTACCCATTATGGCCATATGGCTTGGGAATGCAGAAGAAGAAGAAGTCTATTATTGATATTTATTTAATGGACCTGGCCACAGCAGGTATATACGTGGCAAGATTCAACGTGGTGACAGCCCTGACATGGCCTTAGTTGTCGACGGGGCTATAATGTTAATCTTTGCAGGTGACCAATCCAATCTGATTTACGAATAGCCTATTATTGAAACATGCTCTCTACTCAAATCACGAATTTACATTAGGTCCGTAATGTAGGTCCGTGATTCAAATGGCTGTTATCATCGGTCATAATTGACAGGAGACTGTCTGAGCGATCGAAGAAGAAGAATCATCGGTCGACATTATCCGCTAGTATGGGCCAATAGCAAAGTGAGAGCTGTGTAATGCATGTCATTTTCTGAACAATGAAAAAGCACGGTACAGCTTAGCCTTAATCTATTGTCGAAAACCGTATGACCCTCAAACTAGAGGCCATGAATGAAAATCTGTTTAACGCCCTCCGGTCTGGAACAGACACATATGGGACATTAGTAGATATAAAGATGGTGGGAACGATCCCGGAGGCAATGCAACACCAGCAAAGTCCCGAATTTTTAACAATACTGATCTAGAGTCCATTTGCGCTGGCTTTTAAAGCTGCAGCCAAAGGGATTTCAATGTTGGCCTTTGGGGACCTTCCCTAAAGCCAGCTGTCCTCAAATCCTTTTGACCGAAAGAAGTTGGATGTAGCCTACCCTGAGCCAGGCGTCTCTTCTTCTCCTTCTTCTGTTAGGCAGCCAACTTCATCACGTGAAGATTCTGCTGCACGCTGCACGTTGAAGATTCTGTCTCCACTCTTGAAAAAAAAATTCTAGCCAGGCCATCAAATTAGTACCTGCTCCCTCTGATTATGTAGTAATATCAAAGATTCTAAAAGGGTAAGATGGACTACTTAAGAGTTACGGCGAGCCGAGCTGATAGAGTTATCGTTAGTGGGGTAGTTATACACCATTCACA
>JAGGCT020000672.1:0-22500 GCA_017654935.2 Phymorhynchus buccinoides | reverse complement strand
TTGTTTAAAACGTTAATCCATATTAAGTAAAGGTGTGTTGTGTCAGTGTTCAGTGTGTCTGACAGGGTCTTATAAATAAGTTTGTTGTCAATGATCAGCGCCATGCATGTACACAAAATCATTCTCCCACTACCAAAAATCGACCTATTTAAGACAAGTCTAGTTTATTCTGGCGGGGCTCGATCTGTGGAACACTATCTTAGTCAGTTTTAATGTTGAGGCAACAGTATTAACTTCAGTTTAAAAAAAGATATTTTAAACCGATTTCACAAGTTCTTTGCAATACAATATGTCTTCCAACGGTGAACCCTAGTCCAGTGCTTACCACCTGGTTTTCTAGCGAATTTGTTATGCCACGTTTAACACTTTTTGTCATGCTTTTTGAGTGTATATGCTTTCATGTGTATGTTTGTGCGTGTGTGCGTGCGCGCGCGCGCGTGTGTGTGTGTGAGTGTGTGTGAGTTTGCGTTGCAGCCTACGTGCGCGTGTACGTGCACCTTCGAAGTGCATGTGTGTACGACTTGTGGAATTCATGTTTTGATGCTTGTAAATGATTTGTGTGTGTGTGTGTGTGTGTGTGTGTGTGTGTGTGTGTGTGTGTGTGTGTGTGTGTGTGTGTGTGTGTGTGTGTGTGTGTGTGTAGCTGTTGTGTGTGGCTGTGTGGATAATTGGTATTTACAAATATTTGCCATTCATGTATTGAACTGTTTTTGTTTCTCTTCTAATATTTTCTTCTTTGTTGTTGGCGAGATGTAAGCAAGCCTGTACTGTGCTTATTCTTTTCCAAAATTAAAAATGATTCGTTCGTTCGTTCGTTCGTCCGTTCTCTCTCTCTCTCTCTCTCTCTCTCTCTCTCTCTCTCTCTCTCTCTCTCTCTCTCTCTCTCTCTCTCTCTCTCTCTCTCTCTCTCTCTCTCTCTCTCTCCCTCTTCCTTCACACATTTTGAATGTTAATAATGAGTATAGTTAATAATAATAGGTTTTATTTTGTTATTGATGTGTTACAATATAGGGATGATTTTGTTTTACATGCTTTATATTACTTTGTATGTGTTTATTTTCGTTTTCCATTTTCCACTTTTATATATGTATTCTGTCCAGAGGGCTGGATGTAAAAAAGGATGTTATTGCTTACTCTATTACCCTCTATAAATAAATATTAAAAATTTGTTTAATCTCTCTCTCTCTCTCTCTCTCTCTCTCTCTCTCTCTCTCTCTCTCTCTCTCTCTCTCTCTCTCTCTCTCTCTCTCTCTCTCTCTCTCTCTCTCTCTCTCTCTCTCTCTCTCTCTCTCTCGCTTACTTCACACATTTTGAATGTTAATAATGAGTATAGTTAATAATAATAGGTTTGATTTTGTTAATTAATTTTTTTTAAAATCTCTCTCTCTCTCTCTCTCTCTCTCTCTCTCTCTCTCTCTCTCTCTCTCTCTCTCTCTCTCTCTCTCTCTCGCTCTCGCTTACTTCACACATTTTGAATGTTAATAATGAGCATAGTTAATAATAATAGGTTTTATTTTGTTATTGTTGTGTTACAATATAGGGATGATTTTTTTTTGCATGCTTTATATTACTTTGTATGTGTTTATTTTCGTTTTCCATTTTCTACTTTTATATATGTATTCTGTCCAGAGGGCTGGATGTAAAAAAGCATGTTATTGCTTACTCTATTACCCTCTCTATAAATAAATATTAAACATTTGTTTAATCAATCTCTCTCTCTCTCTCTCTCTCTCTCTCTCTCTCTCTCTCTCTCTCTCTCTCTCTCTCTCTCTCTCTCTCTCTCTCTCTCTCTCCGTCTCTCGTTGAGTGTGTGTGTGTGTGTGTGTGTGTGTGTGTGTGTGTGTACGCGGCGCGCATGTGTTTGTGTGCGTGTGTGTGCGACACAGCACATTAACTGATCAAATAAAACCAAACTAAACTAATTCTTCCATCCTTTTGGGTGATTTAGCTAATTTTGTGGCCTAACTAAACTGAATAGGGTGGCACGGTGAGAGAAGGGGAGAGAAGGGGAGGGGGTGGGGGGGGGGGGGGGGTAATTAGGAATCGTTCAAATCCATCTCTTGTTGTCTTGGCAACATATTCGTCATTCCTGAAACTCTCTTCTTTTCGGCTGTGCATGGCCACGAATTGAGACGTTGATTATTTTGCAAACATATTGGAAACTGATTGGAAAGGGATGGCATGCCGGATCCTGGATCCTGCTATCAGTTTGTTTGATTGTTTTTAATTTCTGCCCTTTTTTCTTTTTTTTTGGCAGCGATGACAAATCTTAAATCAGTCCGAGTAAGGAAAAAGAAAACGTTCGACATTGGCATAACATTAACAGTGTGTGTTGTGATAGTGTCAATCTGAAATCAGGTATCCACCCTACCCCCTTCTTCAAAGATAGTTTCCAGTTCTTCTTCTTCTTCGATCGCTCAGACAGTTTTCTGTCAATTATGAGCGTACATGCGTCATGCTGCCGTTACGCGCTTAACTAAAACATAGTTAGGCCCAGCAAGTCCGACTTCGGCTGGAGGAAATGTTTTTGAAAGTGTTTCGTGAAAAAAGGCAGGAGAATGGACCCGGTAAAGGCAGAAAGATAGAAGATGACAGTAAGCAAAGGGAAAAGGCAGAGTCAAAAAGAGTGACAGATTATAGGAAGTTACAAGCACAGAACTTCCAGAAGGTGGGATAACTATTTATACGAAAGACCCCCCGGTATCCCCACGGGGGTGGGGGTGGGGGTTCCAGTTGATTAACACGATTATTAGTTGTTGGTTGTTGGTTTTGTTGTTGTTGCTTGTTTGTTTTTCTTGGGGGGGGGGGGGGGGGGGGGGGGGGGGGGGGGGGGGGGGGGGGGGGGGGGGGGGGGGGGGAAAAAGCCTTCAATATCTGAACAGATTTGTTGGTCTTGTTTCTCTTTTTCCTTTTATTTCATTTTTTAATGGGGTTTTTTCTTCTTCTCGTTTTTCTTTTAAACAATTGTCAACATTTTTGTTGTTTTTAGATTCCACGATGTTTGAGAACGTGTTTACACCACTTCTGCTACTTCTGACTGTTCAAGACGCCTATCCTCAACTGAACTTTGGTAAGTTAGTGGCAACGCAGTCTGTAAGCTTACTTCTTTGTCACACACGTTGTTTGCTAGTGCCGTGGTGGTGAATGTTGCACCTGGATGGCCATGGGCCACTTAACAAGGCAATTGCTTTCCTGGTAGTCCAATAAAAGAGAAAGAAACAAAGAAGTTAAAAGCCACTTGACGCTCATTTCTGCTGTAGGAAATAAAACCAAAGACTGTATAGGGCAAGACAAGCATCCGGTCTCTTTTCCCTATATGAATAGTGAGGACAGAAACACTGGTTATGTTCCTTTTAAGCGTGACACATTTACACGTCGATAGGCCAGTTGAATTCTCCGTTCAAATTCCAGTCTGAGTTTTTGGATAGCCGCCGCTGTGAATGGTGTATAACTACCCCACTAACGATAACTCTATCAGCCAGGTTCGCTGTAACTCTTAAGTAGTCCATCTTACCCTTTTAGAATCTTTGATAAAACTGCATTCTCCTGATGACAGATGCAGCAAGGCAAGAGTCTGCTTCGATCAGATGGAAACCTGTTTAACGTCCTCCGGTCTGGAACAGACACATACAGGACATTGGTAGATATAAATATGGTGGGAACGATCCTGGAAGCAATGCCCGGAGGCAGTGCAACAGCAGTAAAGTCCCGAATTTTTAAGCAATATTTGTTGCTTCAAGAGGACTTTTTTTAAATTTCAAATGTCCCCCCACTCTCTGTCTGTATGTCAGTTATATATCTCTCTGTCTCTGTCTGTTTGTGGTGTGTGTTGTGTGTGTGTGCGTGCGCGCGCGCGCGCGCGTGTGTCACCTGTTCCCGTCATTGAAACTCATTCTCTTTCTCTCCTCTCTCTCTTACCTTTAGGTCTGTTTCTCAGTGTTGTTATTCATTTATGTCAAACGTGTGTGTTCGTAAATTTTTGTTTAGCGTTTTTGTTTGAATGCTAACGTGGGTGAGCGCTTTGGTTTGATTTCTATCAAGCAAAAGTTTGTTTTACGTCCTCCCGGCCGAAGCCATATGGGACATTACTACGCTAAATTGAGTTATATAAAAGCTATCAAGCTTTAACGCCGCATAAATACTGCATGTTGTTGTTGTGTGTGTGTAAATATGTTCAGTCAGCACAGCTTTGACCACTTTAACTTATTGTTGTGCAATTTAGTAGAAAGATTATGGACAGTCTCAAGGACAATCCCCGTCGTTTCTTCTTCGATCGCTCAGACAGTTTCCTGTGAATTATGAGCGCAAATGCGTCATGCTGCCGTTGTGCGCATGATTTAAAAAAACAACTAGAACGAGCATGTCTGTCTTCGGCTGGAGAAAATCTTTGTAAGAGTTTCTTGAAAAACGGCAAGAGAATGAACCAGATAGGCAGAAAGATAGTAGATGACAATAAGCATAACGGAAAGGGCAGAATCAAAGAGAGGGACAGTTTAGAGGAAGTTACAAGCACAGAACTTCCAAAAGGTGGGGGGACTATTTGTATGAAAGACACACACATACGCACACACACCTCAGTATCCCCATGGGGCTGCCGTTTCATTTCCATTAAGAATCCATTTAGTAATATTTTTAATTACCAAACCTTTTTTCAGATGTCCATGGGTCTATCCAAACAATTTTAAAACCGTTTGGACCACTGTTTTGCAATATTGTCCTTCTTCTTTTTCACTGTGCGTAGCCACAATCAACACTTTACGTCGCAAATAACCACAAATACTGTAACTCTTATCATAGTTAATGCAGAAGGCGGTTCCTGGTGAACAGGCATCAATTGATGCCTCAATCACGTCTTAAGTTCAACTTCAACTTCATTTTTTAAAACATAAGGATTGTAGTATTATACGTGTATTACAAATACTAAACGTGTTTTGAGAGTTTAAAAAAAAAAGTACCCAATCAATAACTCAACAAAATGTACCTGAATAGATATCCTGAATGCATGAATATTAGTTTAAATCGCAAATGAAACTTTAGCATTATGCCAAATTCTAGAAACAATTAAGGCTTTGGTGTTCTGTAGTCTGCACGGTTATCATATTATATAATTTGAGTTCAACAGTCTTAACATGTCATGCAGAAACAAACTGAGCTCGTTGTTTAGTCATTATAAATGCGATCTCTAAGCGCATCCTGTTAGTGTGCCCCCTCCCGTTTTGTCAGTGTCAACTCCTTCGAGCAATCCGGGATGGCATGATGACATGATTAACAAATAACTAGGCTTGCCATTAATGAAACAGACTACCATTTACTGTCACCACTCCCATTATCACCACCACCAACGTGCCCCTCCCCCCCCCCTCCCCACCTCCTCCACCCCCACAGTACTTCTCTATCATCTCCGTCCACCCCCACCCCACCCTTTCCTCTAAACTCTTCTCTTCTACCTTTTCACTCCTCACTAGTATAGTATCTCTGTAGTTAAGTGAGAGTGAGAGCTGTCGACTATTCTCTTTTTCTGTAGCAATGAAAATTCATGTGACAGGTGTTTTTTTCCGCATGAGTTTAACAAGTTCTCAAGTTGGGCTGGCTTGTTCGTGCCATCCTCGGTTACATTCTTCTTAATCTGTCACGATGTAGATTTTGTTTTAAAACAAGAAAAAAAAGAAGAATGATTATCATGACTATATTTTTTTCCTTGGAAACTCGACAGGACCCGTTTCTGGACCAATACAATGCAGGCGGGAATGTGTGGGAGGCTTCGTGCCTGGCACCTGTTTGTGTCGACGTGACCCCTCCCCCTTCATCTTTCCTGAATCACCGTGTGAGGTGAGTGCTGGCTCTCTGACTGGCCTTGTTGCACGTGCGTACATTGATTAGGAATGTTCAATGAGAGAGAGAGAGAGAGAGAGAGAGAGAGAGAGAGAGAGAGAGAGAGAGAGAGAGAGAGAGAGAGAGAGTTTTTACAAGAAAAAAGGAAGAAGCAAAATAATGGGAGAAAATGTAATTTAACCCTTTCACCGCCAGCCATATTTCAGCCAAAAATTAATGTCCATTAAATTAACCTGGTTAGAGAACAAAATCCTTCTGCAGTATTGGGGATTCTTCTGTGACATATATAAAATAAGGTCTATCCTTACTTCCCAAAACTATGACAATAAGGTCTTTGGATAATAGACCCCAATTTGATGCCTTTTAGTGACATATGTGTTAAATCACTGTGGTGCTAAAATGTGACTTTGGCGGTGAAAGGGTTAAACAGGTTTGTGACTGGTTGTTTTAATTAAGGAGAAAATAGAGAAACGGTGAGATGAGGTGTGGTGTGGAAGGGGGGTTGAAGGTGGCAAGTTAAAAAAAAAATTCCAGACAAACCTTACTCCTTATATTAACCGCTATTTTCATAGTACACTAGTCTTAATGGTCTCTCGTCTTGTATTTCTTTGTTTTGCTTTCACGAAACCTATCTTAGAGAGTGAGATTATCGTCCAATTGATCGTAGATCCTTATGGACGTTCTTCTTGAAGACTGGACAGTCTTCCCGTTGAAATGATGATGATGATGATGGAGGCCGTGGAAAGCTGAAATTGTAGTTCATGACGTGGCATGCGTCGTCTTTTGATGACTCGAACACGTTGCGCATCCTGGAATCGCGGATAACGCTGTTGGTTGCGGGAACATCTCGGACAGGATCCGAGTCTTGTAACTTGTGCGTGATGCTGATGTTAGCATCGCTGAATTTGTTGTGCATAGATGCGAGCATCTGATGAAATTTGTCGCTGCCGTTGGCGTTGGCGTTAAGGTGCTCTTGTAGTAGATGGTCTTCCTCCTCCTAAGGCCGTCTTCAGGACCACTGGGCGACCTGCTCCATACCGGGGAGTCGATGTCGTCGCGGGCGGGTTGGTAGATACGCAGCTAAGTCGAGCCGTCTCTGCAGACGGATGTGATCCTCCCAGTAGACAAGTGGTAGCAGCCCAAACTCCCACTCGTACGTCCACTGGGCATCGGCGTTACTGCAGAGATGGTCCAAGTTGCTGCCCGTCGATCCATCCAGTCCGCAAGTCGTTCAACTCCCATGGTGAGGGAGGAGATCCAGCGTCGCCCTTCCCACTGGCTGCCACCCAGCGAGACTTCAATGCAACTGCCACCATTGCATCGGTGTCATCACGTGGCGAGAGAGAGACCCTCTCACCACGGACCCCCGGTTGGGAATGTGATGTGGAAACCTATCTGATGCCTAGGTAGTTTTATACCCGTATTATATTGATCAGCTCTCAGAAATACGTTGTCAGTCTCTTAAGGGCCAACCACACGTCAGCTAAAATCGTACGACTGTACTATACGATTCGATAACGTGATCTCGAAGCACATTTGTTCTTGGAGACCACGTGATCGAATCGTATCGTACAGTCGTACGCCGATTTTAGCTGAAGTGTGGCTGGCCCTTTAAAAAAGACAGCAACATATATAATATTTATATATGGATTTTTTTTCAGGGGAGAGCAAGGGGGTTGTAGGACATCTGCAGTCAATTCACTTGTAATGAAATAAACAAAAAGATTGGCAATTTGTGTTACAGATTGTTAAGTGCCAGCAGGGACAAGTGTGTCAGATGGAGGCTGGGGAAACCACCTGTGTGACGCCTGCAGTCCAGAATCCCACTGCTGTTGATGGTAAGCAACATAAGTGCTTCTAATTTCCTCAGAAGGGAATTTTGACTATCAGCTATCAATTTGATCTACATTACTTTCAAGTTTGTAAACTACAGCTCATTTGGAAAAAAATGTAAATAAATGTTTAAACTCATTTTAAATAAATGTCCTAAAAAAAAAGTTAACTGTGTAAAATACAGTACAGAAGTAATAAATCTTTGTTCCAGCTAACAACTGACTCAAGAACCCGTAACAGTGATTTAAAAATACTAACCCAGTATAGCCGAACTAATATTATAACTTTTTTTTAAAAACAGAGTAACAGAGTTTTCAAATACTCTTCTTGCACATATTAAACGAGCACATAATCTAACACAATTCAAAAACCTCCTTGATAAATACACCAACATATCAAAACTGCAATATGAGCATGACTAAAAGGCAGATTTGCCAAAAACAAAATATAAAAACCTCTCAGCTGTGCAAAAGTTCAAACAAAACTAACCCAGTATAGCCGAACTAATATTATAACTTTTTTTTTAAAACAGAGTAACAGAGTTTTCAAATACTCTTCTTGCACATATTAAACGAGCACATAATCTAACACAATTCAAAAACCTTGATAAATACACCAACATATCAAAACTGCAATATGAGCATGACTAAAAGGCAGATTTGCCAAAAACAAAATATAAAAACCTCTCAGCTGTGCAAAAGTTCAAACAAAAATGAAAGGACAGTGAAGAGGCCGCGAGGCCTAATGTCCTAACTACCTGACCAAGTAAACAAGTATTCACTCAATTTAAGTAGTCTCAACTCGTTTAATTTTCAATTTGGCTGTCAAAAACTGGTGTTACATTTTATGTGTGTGTGTGTGTGTGTGTGTGTGTGTGTGTGTGTGTGTGTGTGTGTGTGCAGAGTGCAGTATGCCAGCCGACCCAGGGCCATGTGAGGCACTGAAGCCCCGATACTTCTTCGACAGCACAGACGGCACTTGTAAGACCTTCAACTATGGCGGATGTCAAGGCAACGGAAACCGTTTCGGCTCCAAGGTGGAATGTGAAAACACTTGCAAAACAAATGCAGCTCCTGTGGGTGGAGTTATTAAAGGTTCAGAGAGTATCAGTAAAGTCCCAGACATCATCATCAACGGTAGAATCAGAATCCCAGATATCGTCATCAAGCGGAATGAAATATGTTCCCTGCCTGTAAGCAGCGGAATGTGTTTAGCATATATCCCTTCTTTTTTCTTCAACTCTACAAGCGGTCAGTGCCAGAGCTTTATTTATGGGGGGTGCGGTGGAAATCAGAACCGCTTTAGTTCCCTGCAAGCCTGCCAGGAAGCATGCGGAAGAGAAGCTCCTGTTACTGAACCAGTGGTGTCGCCTAACCCCGACTGTAACCTACCCAAAATTGTAGGGCCTTGCAGAGCTGCCAGGCCTTCTTTCTACTACAATACCAGTACTGGACAATGTAAAGGGTTCATCTACGGAGGCTGCAGGGGGAATGCCAACAGATTCCAGACTCAGTCAGAATGTGAACAACAGTGCAAGCAGCAAGCACCTGGATCCAGTCTCCCATCCACTGGAAGCAGAAATACTGTAATATCAGCTAATAGTGACTGTAACCTTCCCAAAGTCACAGGGCTTTGCAAAGCTTACATACCTTCTTTCTTCTACAATACCAACACCGGAAAATGTGACAGCTTCGTCTATGGAGGCTGTGGAGGGAATGCCAACAGATTCCAGACCCAGTCAGAGTGTGAACAACAGTGCAAGCAGTCAGCATCTGGATCCAGTGTCCCGTCCACTGGAAGTGACAGTACTGTGTTGTCAGCTAACACGGACTGTAACCTCCCCAAAACCGTGGGTATGTGCAGAGCTTACGTGCCTTCGTTCTACTACAATATTAACACCGGACAATGTGAGATGTTTGTCTATGGAGGATGTGAAGGAAATGCTAACAGATTCCAAACCCAGTCAGAATGCCAACAGCAATGCAAGCAGCAAGGATCTGGATCCAGTCTCCCATCCACTGGAAGTGTACTCTCTGCTAACATGGACTGTAACCTTCCCAAAACTGTGGGTCCGTGCGAAGCTTACATACCTTCTTTCTTCTACAACACTCATACCGGCCAGTGTGAGAGGTTTGTCTATGGAGGATGTGAAGGAAACGCCAATAGATTCCAGACCCAATCAGAATGCGAACAGCAGTGCAAGCAGCAAGGATCTGGATCCAGTCTTGTGCTGTCACCTAACAGTGATTGTAACCTCCCCAGAGTTGTAGGCTTTTGCAGAGCTTATTTTCCTTCTTTCTACTACAATACCAACACTGGAAGATGCGAAGGCTTCGTCTATGGAGGCTGCGGGGGGAACGCAAACAGATTCCAGACCCAATCAGAGTGCGAACAGAAGTGCAAACAGACAGACACAATCAGTCCTGTCCAGGTTCGGGACACTGCCTGTCTCCAGCCCCGGACGATCGGCCATTGCAAGGCCAGAATGCCGCGATACTTCTTTGACCAAAGCTCTCAGACCTGTCAGTTGTTTTTTTATGGAGGCTGCGGTGGCAATGACAACAACTTCAGAACTCAGGCTGAGTGCGAGCGTAGGTGTGCTACTAGTCTAGCGGTTCAGGATGCTTGCAGCATGCCCAAAGTATCAGGCCCCTGCTTCGCCGCATTTCCCCGATATTACTATGACACGACAACAGGAAGGTGCAGGAGATTCACTTATGGGGGGTGCCATGGTAATCAGAACAACTTCCGCGGTTTCAGAGCTTGCAGAAGAAAGTGTGGAGGCCGGTAAGGAGAGCGTTTATGATTGTGGACAAAAAGGCAGAGGATTCTGGGCATTTATTTCTTAATTTATCAGTTATGCTGTTAATATGTCTTCATGCAAAGAAGTTGTTCTCATCTATTAAAGCTGTGTAGTTTTTAATAATCAGATTTTTTGTTCAATATTTTATTAATTGCCCCCACCCAACCCCTCCAAAACGAAAAGCATCAAATAAAGCTGTAAACTTTCTCCTGTCCAAAAGTTTGAAGACAACCAGGTTTATGCATGCCAACTTTTTTTTTTAACTACATGCTGCACAACGGTCTCAGTTTTCCAATGGACAACAATCTAACATTATTTTCAGAATCAATTCATTCTGTTTCATCATCATTGTGCTGCACAGACTGCTAGATGAGCTAAAAACTCAGCTGGGCATTCTATGTTGAATACTCGGTGTTGGGTATTCTTTGTAAAATGCATCAGTATACACACATAATATTTAAAATCTGGGTACACACAACAATCTAACATTATTTTCAGAATCAATTCATTCTGTTTGATCACCATTGTGCTGCACAGACTGCTCGATGAACTAAAGAACTCAGCTGGGCATTCTTTGTTGAATACTCGGTGTTGGGTATTCTTTGTTAAATGCATCAATATATATATTTAAAATCTGGGTATGTTACCAAACAGCAATTGTTTTCGTTTTTCTCACATCGGTAACTTCATATTTTATTTCTTTGTGACGGTACCTTGTGGCTTTTATGCCTTATGTGTTGATTATTGTTTTAAATCAAGGCTGTTACTGACAAATATAGGATCCTGATCATGTTCACATTTTGTACATTTGTGTAAACTTGATTTCTTATTCATATCCTATATTACTATTTACAGGCATTTGGATGGCTGAGGTGACTCACTCGCTCATAAAACTGACAATGGATGCATGATCAGATAAAAAGGTGTTATTTTCTATAAATGTTTATGTCCCTTTTTTACTTAATAAATCCCAAGAGTTATCTGTATGCTATGATTTATGTGTAAATGTATTGAGAGATTTGAGAGAAAGAGAGTCCTGACACACACACAGAGAGACACACAGAGAGAGAGAGAGAGAGAGAGAGAGAGAGAGAGAGAGAGAGACTCACCTCAACTCAAAATGATTTAATGTTTAGGCATGTGAAGCCCATAAACATAGAGTTCAGAAAACAGTATTATGCACAAACAAATCCAAATGGCTCATCTACTTAACTATAAGAGAGAGAGAGAGAGAGAGAGAGAGAGAGAGAGAGAGAGAGATCCACCTGTACAACAGCATGAAAATTCTGCCATATTAACTTTTATGAAATTCATTAAGAATCATTTCTATCTGCCCATGACCATTTAAAAACAGTATTATAATTCTCAAATCCATGCAGTCCAATATCCTTACACACACACACATGCGCGCGCACACACACATACAAGCTGGTTCACTCGATTTTTTTTTACAAAATTAGATTTTATTATGAATCTACGAGACATGAGAACATTGAAATGTATGTACAGAGTTAAAAACAACAACAACGAAACCAAAGGTTAAATAAAATATAGCAACAACACAGCAAACCACTTGCCAAAAAAACCCAACCTTACAACAATTTGGCTTGCATGATTGATCATTGAATGAACATCTACACAGCCATTAGTTATGAATGAATCTCCCACTCACTTCTCTGGAGTAAATAGGGGATATCAGGAGGTATTATCCGACAACTGGATTGGGTTCTAAAACAAAAAGGGTGAAAGTTAAAAAAAACAAATGCTGTACAAATTTGATTCTTAGTAATCATGAACATCTGACACGGTAAATAAAGACTTTGATTGCACTTTGAAATCATAGTGCCAAAGTTCTTTTTTTTTTTTAAATGGGACAGCTTACTGGACAAGTCATGTGCGATGTAGATTAATTTTTGGATCACTTTTTGGATGATGGTTTCAAGGAAAGTGTAAGATCCTGTCTCATCCAAGAAAGGGAAGGAGAAAATTTGACTCGCAAGGAAAGTAATGATCACCAGCACTGAAAAAATCATTGCAATGCAGTATGCAAAAACAGACCATTAGAATAAAAAAACACCCAAAACTTCCCTTTTCAAAACTCATTTTGATCTCCTTTCCTTATGAAATGACATACAAAATTATTTTCAAAGTTTTACTCCATTTGCTTATCAAATGACTTCAACAAAGATGAACACTAGACTGCAACTTCAAGAAGTCAGTGCAAGTTGAATATGCTGTTCAGTGTAAAGAACAGAATACATTTGCGTAAATTATAAAACATAGCCGGGAAAATTAATCTATTTCCCAGTCATTCACTTTTACCCCCAAGGGCCAGTATGTAAATGCGTAGGTTTAACATGAAGCTGGTGATAACACGATTAACTGACTGAAGCTGAAGATAAATGATTTATTGGCCAGAAAAAAGCAATTTCTTGACCACAAATACATTATTGGGCTGACGCCTCAGATAATTTGACCTATTGGCTATGGGTGGATATCTGACTAGGTGTACAAAAACCAATACAGTTACAGGGAAGGAATACTGTAAAATAACATGATAATGTGTATATGATACAATTCTTATTCACGGCTCATAATTTTGTAGCTTCTTTATATGGCAGTAGAGACAATGAACATACTGTACATGACACACAAATAAATCAGGCAGGGAGAGTGCGTTTCAAAGAAGTCAAACAAAGCTATTCATTCAACTATGGTTCTTTATAACCTTTACTGTTTTATAAATCCCAAAAGCTGTAAATGCAAAGTGAGCAATTATTTTTTGTCAACCCTGTAAAAGTAGTTATCTGCATCAATTAACTTCTTTCTTGCTATTTCAAACGAAGGAACGCAACTTTTGTATCTGAAATTTTTAGGTAAATTTCTGTTCACTCCAATAAACCAGATTAAAATGATTCAACATCAAGGATCAACACATTCAACACAATACCATTAACTAAACAGGACACAAATTGGGACATGAACTGAGACATACCATGGCAGGTTCAATCCATTTTGACGAGCATGCGATGAATTTTATGGAAAATAAAAACAGCCACAGTAACAAACCGCAATAAATGACAATGGAGAATGAAATTACTTACATGAACATTTTGAGAACAATGCACATTGCGGAATAAGATCAAAGATGTGGACTATTACATGTAGACGGCTAACTCATTTTGAGGACAAACCTACGACACAAGATAAAATTATCTGACGATTTGACATGAAGATAAACTGTCGATTCATTTAGAAAAACAAACTTAACAAGAAAAAAGACGCAAAAATGAAAAGCCAGCCATATAGCAGGATAAATCAATCCAGCTGAATGGCGATCAACTGGTTTAAAACAAACAAAACAACAACAAAAAATGATGAGACACAAGATAAATGGGCAAAATCCACATTTTCGCCTGAAAGGGAAACATTTTCTATTGATGGAAAAAGCAACCTGTCTTGCTCTTTTGTGTCACCAAATTATCTCCCTTACGGTCGTAAATGTGGATATAGCGGATAAACAATTCATTTGGGACCAGCAAAACACAATGCGGGATAAAATGATTGCCAAAATTAAACGAAGAAGAGTCAGTTCGTGGAGCGAACGAACTGTCAGTGCCCTTCGTGAGCAATCAGTGGCAGTGGACGTACATACACATCAGGGAATGTCTGCTGCGATATGCACGGCTACCAACCTTTCTGAATCATCTAAAAATATTTTACAGCCCCTGATCATTTATCTGGCAACAACATTTTTTTGTTTAAAAAGCTTATATCTCTTTTGTCAAAATTGAAAGGACTGAAATTTTATTTTGAGATAGCTGATATTTTGAGATTTACAAAAATGTTTTTACCATTAATAGAAGGATTAAATTGGGACTAAAAAGTAAGTGTGAATCATCCAATTTTCTGTGGTAGCCAATTTTGAGTTAGCCGGTTTCCAATGTATACCAGTACTTTATTGTTCTCTTCAAAAGCAAAACTCTATGCTTTTCCCTCGCAAATGAAAATAAGAGTATAATTACATCCTTTTCTTTCAGTATTCAAGGAAAACTATCAACTTTTCTTTTACCTTACATAAATCAACAATAAAATAATGAGAAAACATGACAAGATTTTCAAATGTTGTCTCTGTCTTCGAATCTTCTTCCTCTTATTTTTGTCAGGGAAGAAACCTGAGACTGAGAGGCAAGGACTACAACCAATTTCTTGATACAGTATGTTTCTTAAGCTTGCTATTACCTAACTTTTTAAAGATGATCGTGGTATACAACTGTATTTCAAAACCTGCAAAGAATGGTTGGTAGCTGTGCACACACAAGTTGAACAATATAACTAACACCGATACATGCACAAAATAAAAGCCGTATAAACATGCTGAACATTCTGATTCAACGATCAATGTACAAACAAAACTCGTGCAGAATATATTGTCATCAACACATGCATAATTAAAAACAGCAATGACATCAAATCATCCATAAAGCCACAAGGCTTTTCCTTTTTTTTTTATTTCATATATATCTTTTGTTATATACAAAACACGAAAACGAACATACATTGGAAAGTAGAGGAAGACAGAGTAAATGAACTATGATACAGAATATGAGTGCTCCTACATCCCCTTTAGCATAATTTTTTGCTTAAATGGAACATGATATGAATTTCTTTTCTTTCCAAAAAAAAAGTTAATCTAGATGAGACCTAATGATATGACATAGTGCATCCGTGTGAGAAAAAACTCACCACTGTAAAAGCACTTAACAGAAAATACAAAGAGAATGGATGAAAACTAAAATCTATCGGTCACAATGCAAAATAAACATCATAAAGGGCAGTTTCTTGAAAAGTCCCGTAACTTGCACAAGTGGGGAAAAAAAAAAAGCAAAGCAATTATGCTGTAAAAATTTACTAAAACAAATGACGGGCAAAACTAATGCACAAAGGAAAAATGTTTCTCTTACTTCGTTTCCACAGAAGGCACTTGTAACTTCCTAATCCAAAATGTATTTGATCTGTTTACCGTCTATTTCAAAAACTGAACAAAAGAGACATTTTGCTGAAACTAGTTCATGCAGTTGTCTTACAGTTGGATCTCAATAAGTTTCACTTGAGTCTACAAATCCAGGAACCCTGCAGCAATATCAGTAGTTAGCTTATTTTAACGGTTAAGGGTCAACCCATCTTAATGTACAACTAATATATTTCCTCCAAACTGAATATCCTATAGTATGCATCAATGATTGAGTAAAACCAAATAATTCTTTTTGTTTATGTAATTACAGAAAAGAAAGCTTCTGCCATATGAAACCATCATTTCATTCTCAAATTTCTTTTTTATTATGTACCAAATTGCAAACTGACATTCATAATTTAACTCCTCTACTGTATTTGATACAAAATTTAGAATTTAAAGATACTCCAACAAAAACATCCCCCGTTGTACAATGCTGTTCTAACACCCATTGCTAATGACATCACTGCAGATTAATGGATTTGCAGACTGTGGAATGAGCAACACTCATAGAGGGAGGGAAGGAGAAGGGGTATGCAGCACACGCTGTCCCCTACAGACACAAACATCAAAAGATCTACAACATACACCTCTCTCCGCTCTCGACAACCCACCGCTTACACACACGTACAAAGTCATGTCAGATTTCCACAAAGGTCATTAAGGAGTTGTGGTAGGGATCTAAAAAACTTGATGCTGTTGAGATGGTATGTAACATAGTTCTTTCCTTTGTACCAATAGTCTAAATCAAACTGAATTGCTTCACAAACATCAATATAAACCGAAAAATAGGGCAGATGAAAAAATGATTTTGATGATTACTGTTATATATTCAAATGAGACGTTGTCAATAAAAGTTACGACAGCACTATTTAAAAAAATAGTGTCAGTAGGTCAAAAATTGCCACATTTTTGTAATTTAAAAAAAATGTAACCAATCACAACAGATGTTTGACCACGTGAAGACAAAGAGATAATCCCATTCTAATGAAATTACTGATGCTTTAATGCTGTTTAAAAAAGCAAAGCAAAAAGGAACGTCTGTCTCGCTCCTATCATCAAATCGTTTTACTCCAAACAAGTGCGGAATCTGCAGAGCCCCGATAGTGTGGCAAGGGAGTAGGGGGAGGGGGAGAGAGCGTGTAGCATAGCAAGCTGCCTTCTCAGAGCTGTAATCATGTGAACTTCCGTCACACATTGAACACAAAGAAAAACCCTGTCTAACCATGGCCCCACTTCTCTTCACACACTGCCTGTCACCTACGACAATCACACCAGAACAACACCCACGCCATTGGTATCATTCCACATTTTCTCTTTCTAGCTGCCACCCTGTAGACTGCCGTGTGTCATTGCTTCATCAACTGTTCAAACATTTTGAAAACTGTAAGTACATAAGCTTCAGTCTTTTGCTTCTAACTTTTGAACTAGCAAAGAATGGAGAAAAATATATATAGACATATGGCAATGAAAGTCACCAGCATTAACTTTACAAAGGGATGTATGCCATGTTTAATGCCTAGAAAGATAAAATATCTAATTCACGATGCAGTTCAGTTGCTTTCCATTTATGCTATATTTATAAAGTGGATTGGCTTTTTCGAAACATCTGGAGTTGCGGCTAATATCTGGAATGAGCAATCCGCAGCTGCTTTCATGATCGTTCTCACACGCATAGGTAGTCCTCCGTCAACCATCATTTTCACACTGTAAGATAACAAAATACACATCGAAGCCAATCACTCCTCGTACCAAAGACATCCTCATTCAAGCTTCTAAAAGCATTCAAATACTTTAACAAAAGAATGAGGAACCCTCGCCAACCGTAGACAATCAAACAGGTTTACAACTGTTATACATTTGACAATACACCTCATTATTTTTGTCCATACAATATCAGTCCAAGCCATTTTGCAAGCATGTTCTTCTCCATCACATTCCTCCTACCCTATTCTCTTCCCTCGAAGAACTCGACATATATTTGGGTGCTGCTTCTTTGATGCACTGCATGCATCTCAGGGCCTTGGGGGTAAATTAAAGCAGTCAAGTAGGATTTCTTTTCAAAGGAACCTATGCCTTGTGTGTGATTGCAAGTTGCCAAAATCATAAATATGCCAGAGATGTGCAATGTTCTTAGCTCCTCTGACATTGACATTCAATTAATATAACTATAAGCTCTCCCCTCCCAATCCATCGAATAAAAATTTACATTTTGTTTAACCGTGATAACAAAAAAGAGAATGCGGGTTTTCTTTAAAGGTAATGGAATAATTTGAACACACAACAATTGTCACGAAAGAAAGGCATAAAAGGCCTCAAAACATGAAATGACAAGGATGATGATGAGCAAAAGTATGAAATGATGAAAGATTATTCATTTTATAAAGCGGATGTACACATTTTTCGTAATTCCCTCAATCTAGGCAGGCAAGCCCGTCAACAGCATGGGCTTCACTGCGTGAAACAGTCAATTATTTTCTATATGATTTTCAACCATCATTTGAAAACTCTGGCTCTGATAATTTAATGCTTTTTATGCTGTATATTCTTCAATCATCAAAACCTTAGTGAACCCATCGAAGACATTCCTGGATTTTCAGTTCACAAACCCACATGTCAAACAAAAGGGATAAATCCCTGTCACATCCACATCACCTGTTATAGACAAGGGAAGAACAACAAAAGTTACCCCAAATCCAATCTAATGTAGTTAATGTAACCGCAAGCTCACTGCAAATGACAGGCCATATCAGCAAAGGGGATGATTGTCAGAACACACATCAGGCTTCACTCACTGGAACCAAAAACTCGCAAACTTTTACTTAGCTAAACAAACTGTACAATAGTGTCCGTACCCCATTGGGCCTCCTTGTGCAGACAAAAAACCCTATACATATGAATCTTTAAATAAACAAAACTAACGAAGGAACACAAGGCAATAGTAAAAATCTAACTTAAAAGTGAACAATTTGGAATACTTTAAACCCAGACTTAATCCCCATAAAACCCTTTATCTCTTAAACTCAATTTTGGGTTTATACTCCTCAAATAAACTAGGGATTACATATTCTGCCACCCATTTTCGTGTCTATACAATTTGTTTTTTAAAACATGATTTAATGCTAAAAAAAAAAATGTGTGCATGCAAAATAAAAGCACAAGTCATGATTGAACATCAGATGACATTCAGACCTGCCTACTTGGAATTTCCCCAATCAGTAGCCCAGCCATCAATTTCAGTAGCATGGCAATTTTTTTTCGTAGCATCCACAAACGACGGCAATCAATTTGTTCTCTTCCTGAGCCGAAACGCACTGCTTATGTTTCGCCGATTGAACGTGTTGACGGCAATCGTATCTACCACAGAGAAGTCCGCATGGCAGAGGTTGCACTGCAGTGACTGAGTGAGCATGGTTCGCACCGAGTCAACTTCTGACGATGCAAGGCCACTCCTCCGTGTAAGCTATTTTGAAAACTTGTGTGGCAGGCCGATGTTTTTTCTTAGAACAAGATGGTGTGCCAGATGATTTCCGTTTTCTGGTTTGGGTTTGTTTTTCTTTGTTTGAAACATCTCCCGAATCGCTACTGCTGTTGGAGTCCGCCATTTTTCCCCCCAGAGAAAGTAATAAGAACGCATGCGCAGTCACTTTGATAAAAACGGAAGTGACTAGGTTATCGCGCGTGATACGGTGTCTGCTCTTAGAAACAGACAAAACCGGGAACGGCATAAGCAAAAATAAAATGCGGCAGCATTTTGTTTTCTCCGTAGCAATGTTAAGGTTGCCGTAGCTCCGTAGTAAAGCTTTATTTTTCGTAGCTGCTACGGCCAAATCGTAGCAGTAGGCAGGTCTGGACATTGAGGGTGATAAGAAGGTGGGCATGCCATGGAGTTAGTGATCAAAGAGTGAGGGGAGGGAAGAGAAATATATACATCTCTCTCTTCTCAATAATCATCATAAACCCATTCATGTGTTAAAAAAAAGAAGCAACATTTTACTGTTATCATTCAGTAGTAGTAGTAGTAGTAATTAGGGCTATAAGTGGGCCTTGTGGCCCTTTTACGCCCTTTCTCGTTAGTGATTGATTTGTTTCAGGGTGGCTTGCTTTCTACAGCTAAACTATAAAATTTAACAAAGCTATGGAATGGACTTTTACGTCTTTTTTAAAAATTTATTCCTCGAAAGTAGTATAAAATAAAAATCGACATCATTGTGTCTTGGTCCAGATTTTTTAATATATTTGTTAGGTGCAGCCTTAATGTTAGTTGACAAATTATTCCAGTATTGAACAACTCAGTTAGAAAAGTAAAACTTGCGAATGTTAGTAACTAATTGTCTTAAAAATAACTTCTCTGTACTATTTCGTGTCATGTCTGCGATACTTTTAACAAAAATGATAATGGAGTTCAGGCTAACTCCATTTTTTGGCGTTAAAAATATGTACAAAAAAACAATATACCAAACAACATAGAAAATACGACAACATTCAGAACCTTTTTACAAGAAAACGAAAAGCATGATGCTAGTTCTCTCCTTCCCAAACAAATCCAACTGTACTTATGTGCACATTAGGTAATAAATATGAAATGAACAAAGAAAGGAGTGGTCATTTGGGGAGCAAAGTACAAACATTTTGGGGAAAAAAGCGATTGCGATCTCACTTAATTTAATATACAGAATCCCCAAACCAAGTTTTCAAAAAGTGAAATAACCAAAGTAATAATAATCAAAAAAACTATACGATCTTTGAAGGAGAATGGTTGTTAATGTTGAAAAGCAAAAAGACCAGATTGTTGGCTGCGATAAGGGGCTTCACATGAAACATTTGCTTTTCTATTTGCATAGCTGTTGTAAGTCCACACATATTTTCACAGCCAGAACATTTTGGTATGGACGAAGCACAAAACAACAAAAGCATACATCAGAATCTGCAAACATTTACACAGCCAGATAGGCATATTTTGCCATATATGCGCCCAAGACATGCCTTCCTTCTTCCAACATTTTTTGGACAACATGCATACAACAGCTTAGTCTACTTGGCTGCTTATAGAAATGACTAATGCTAAATTCCAGTTCAAAATGTGCTCAACATTGGAAACTATAAGCTGTGAATCTATTTCAATATCCAAGACGATTACTTCCTGACATTAAGACAACATAGCAAAATATGTTCATTTTCTACTATATATGTCCTAGAATATTTGTTTCTTTCAATGAATAAACACTACTTTGTTTTTAACAAATGTCAATTCAATAGTCAGCATTTGGATAATAGCAAAGATATCTTTAAAAACATGCACTTTCCTACTACACTAAATGAAGACCTTTGAAGCAGCCCTTGCAAACAACTGACCCAGGTTAGGCTAGAGTCTCGATCAATATCTTCTTTTTGTTATCAAATAAAGATTGCAAAGTTTAATGAAAACTCCCCATCCTCATCTTCAATACAAGTAGCGATAAGAGAAACAATGAGTATGTATCCAGTCACTTTATAACAATATCAAACAGCTCTTTTTGTCAACTACACAAATGGATACTGCTGCTAACAAGGACATTCATAATACAATGTACTGCCATTCATTCTGTTCCACTAAAGTAAAAAAAGAAAAAAGTTCAATCTTTGATGGTCATGATAATGCTTTTGATACTGCTATCACACATATCAGATATGGGCTAACTTTACATCCGGATATAACAGCTGAAAAACTAAAAATAAAATACTGTATGGTTTCTACGACCATTTGAGAGAACAGGCTCCATTACAGCCAAGCATCATCTCTTTAACATTAATTTAATATCTTCTAACTGGACGTACAAAAAAATTGTACATTGAATGAATCTTGGGATAACATATTTATATGAAGAATTGAATCCTTATCCCCTTGACTGCGACTACTTATGACATCATCAGATGAAGAGAAATAACTCTGATATTCTGGTCTTTGCTCTAACAGTCAGGTTATATCCCCAGACCATTTTGCCAGATTGGCTATATTAGTTGTCTTTTTCATGTCTTGATTTGTACAATTATTTTTTCTCTAATTTTCTCTGGCAGTCAAGGAGCTAACCTCTTCTAAGACAGCACTGCCTGAGGCAAACAACATTGATCCATGGAAAAGATCAAAGGTTCCAATAAAATCCTATATTCACTAAGGACGCCCTCTGTAACTCCTTCACTCACACAAGTTTGATTACCATCCAACAATGCATAGCAGTGACCAATGATTTGTGCAGAGCTGGCTAATGGTCATAGCTTGCAGAGTTTGAGATGATTATTATTAACCCCAAGACTTTTTTGACATCATACAAACCACCAAGATCAATTTGATTTAATCAGCATGATGACAGAATGTGCTACACCATCAAATATATTATTTCAGTTTTCACAAACAACTTCAGATGACCAAAAAGCACATGTACATTAACTAATTATCCTGCAACAAACCCACTTCTAGAACATTATTTATTATCTTTGATTTTAAGATGAAAAAGGTGGGACAACATTTCTTGAACCACCAATTGAAGTTTACACACAAAAAAAGTTTTGATCCACCTTTTCTCCTTTGATAATTAAAAGTACCTGCGAGGGCACAAAATCCTTCCAATAAAACTTACAAGCTAGAAACAGTCGTTAGCCTTTATTTGATTTTCAAACTATCTAAAAACACAATAACACTGCACACTTCTTTCAAATCTGTTTAGTTTATTATACAGGATTTCACTATTATTAAAACATTATTGCATAAAACCATACTAAAAGTCTCATAAAAATCCTTTATTTCTACTTTTGCCTACATAAATACTTTTGATATATTTGATGACCTCGGAGAAAAAAATCTCTTTAAAAACACCTGTCCATTACCACATTTCTTTCTAGGATTAAACAAGAATCTTTTTGTGTTTCATACACCGCTTCAACCATAGATACAAACACACCTTTCAGCACACTTTGATGGCAAATTTTGGTTCTAACGATTTTGTGCAACAGGATCCACACAAGCACAGATGACATATGA
>JAGGCT020000671.1:0-25000 GCA_017654935.2 Phymorhynchus buccinoides | reverse complement strand
ATATGGGAGGGAGTCTTATAATAGGTCTCATAAGGGAGGTTCCACTGTATACCTTAACCAGTAACTTTAACGGCGGATGGGCGGGATCAGAGCGATGTGCCCCCATCTCTATGTGTTCCGCTTGGATTAGGGATAGGGTTAGAGTTAGGATGAACAAAGAGATGGAGAGATAGATGGAGACACATAGTGACGGGGAGACACATATGATGACACATAGAGATGGGGGACACATAGACAAAATTGGGGACACATAGAGACGGGGAGACACAGATGATGACATATAGAGATGGGGACACATAGAGACAGGGAGACACAGATGATGACATATAGAGATGGGGACACATAGAGACAGGGAGACACAGATGATGACATATAGAGATGGGGACACATAGAGACAGGGAGACACAGATGACATATAGAGATGGGGACACAGACGGGGAGACACAGATGATGACATATAGAGATGGGGACACATAGAGACAGAGACAGGGAGACATAGAGATGGGGACACATAGAGATGGGGACACATAGACGGGGAGACACAGATGATGACATATAGAGATGGGGACACATAGAGACAGGGAGACACAGATGATGACATATAGAGATGGGGACACATAGACAGGGAGACACAGATGATATATAGAGATGGGGACACATAGAGACAGGGAGACACAGATGATGACATATAGAGATGGGGACACATAGAGACAGGGAGACACAGATGACATATAGAGACGGGGGACACATAGAGACAGGGAGACACAGATGACATATAGAGATGGGGGACACATAGACAAAATTGGGGACACATAGAGATGGGGAGACACAGATGATGACATATAGAGATGGGGACACATAGACAAAATTGGGGACACATATAGACAAAATTGGGGACACATAGACAGGGAGACACAGATGATGACATATAGAGATGGGGGACACATAGAGACAAAATTGGGGACACATAGAGATGGGGAGACACATATGATAACATATAGAGATGGGGACACATAGAGACAGGGAGACACAGATGATGACATATAGAGATGGGGACACATAGAGACAGGGAGACACAGATGATGACATATAGAGATGGGGACACATAGAGACAGGGAGACACAGATGATGACATATAGAGATGGGGGACACATAGAGACAGGGAGACACAGATGACATATAGAGATGGGGGACACATAGAGACAGGGACACAGAGATGACATATAGAGATGGGGACACATAGAGACGGGGAGACACAGATGATGACATATAGAGATGGGGGACACATAGAGACAGGGAGACACAGATGATAACATATAGAGATGGGGACACATAGACGGGGAGACACAGATGATGACATATAGAGATGGGGACACATAGAGACAGGGAGACACAGATGATGACATATAGAGATGGGGGACACATAGAGACACAGATGACATATAGAGATGGGGGACACATAGAGACAGGGAGACACAGATGACATATAGAGATGGGGGACACATAGACAAAATTGGGGACACATAGACAGGGAGACACAGATGATGACATATAGAGATGGGGACACATAGACAAAATTGGGGACACATAGACAAAATTGGGGACACATAGACAGGGAGACACAGATGATGACATATAGAGATGGGGGACACATAGACAAAATTGGGGACACATAGAGATGGGGAGACACAGATGATGACATATAGATGGGGACACATGACATAGACAAAATTGGGGACACATAGAGATGGGGAGACACATATGATAACATATAGATGGGGACACATGACATAGACAAAATTGGGGACACATAGAGATGGGGAGACACAGATGATGACATGTAGAGATGGGGGACACATAGACAAAATTGGGGACATATGCTACGTAACTGGATGTGCTTGTTGCCATATTTAGCATGAACATTGTTTGATTATGTTAATAGCATGTTAATATATTTGATAATGTGCAATGAAGTGAAAATGTCCTTTTTGGCAAACATGTATTTTAGTCACCCCTATAAAAAAAATTGGCACTGAAAGTTTTCAGAGTGAGAAGCAATATTCTACCTTTCTTAGGAAAGGGATAGGGTTAGGATCAACCTGCGATCATTTTTATTAAAAAAATCACTTTCATCACTGAAAGAAGCAGACTTTGAGATTGAGGGTAATAAAGATTGAGGGTCATAATCATGATGCAGTGACTAAAGTACACGTTTGCCTCTTTTTGTTCCAAAGCTGTATCAACCTAACCAAGGTCAATCCACTGGGAGTATGCTTGTTGTCTTCGCCCCACCACGCCTTCTCTTATACCTTTTGTTTCTGAGGCAAGAGAAGCAGTAAGTGTATATTTACTATAGATTGGTCAAATCTTGCGTGTTGAAATGCGGTTCGTCTATGTTCTCTATTTGCAATTTTTTTTCTTAAAAAAAAAATACATTTGAAAAATTAAAATGACAAAAAGATGCTTAATTTTGTGTGATTTTTGTGGGTAATGAATGTAGTGACACTGTGCAAACCTACTCCAAGGGAAACAGAATTTCGATAGTAGTGCCTTAAGCCCTGACGACCACACAGGGATGCTTTGCTTTCATTATGCAAAACAAACAATTAATAAGAAACAACTTAGGTAGTTTAGGTAGTTCCAGATTTGTATTGGGTTTCCTATCATAGTAAAGCTCTTGACTTAAATGGCTTTTATCATTGGTCGACATTAGCTTGAAGTTGGGGCCAATAATCTCCACTGAAATTGGAATGTGTCAGCTGTACGCAGTGGGGAGGCCAGTCAAAACTGAAAACGGACACATACATACTTTACCCATTATGGCCTAGGAACGCAGAAGAAGAAGAAGGGGCCAATAGTAAATGAGAGCAGTACAATACACGATTTTCTTCAGTAATGGAAATTCAAGGTACAATGTATTGTTTTGTGGATGACTATGACTCTCAAACTAGGAGGTACTTGCACTGGTTGTATGCAGCCAAAAGGATTAGTTGGTCTTTGGGGACCTTCCCTAACACCAGCTGTACTCAAGTCTTCTTGGCCAAGAGGGTGGGAATATATCCTTGGCAAGGCATCTATTTTATACTGTCCAAAAAAAGATACGCATAACTTGTAGGCCTAGTCAAAGTTTCATCTTAATTACAGAAAATCACACAATGCAAATATCTTTTTGAAATTTGACATGGTGATAGCTGCATGTATGGAGAGTTCATGTGTATTCTCAAATAATTCAATCAGTCGACATCCTTGGGTGTGAGGGCTGTCAGAACAGTAGGGAGTGACCGCCTTGAACAGCAACAAGTGTTTGAGTATTAAAGGGGCACCCTGACGGATGAATTTTTGCAAGAAACATGTCGAGATCACCAGGAAAACACCCTTTAGAGAGATTGCAACACTCACTTTGCTCTGGTTTCCTAGAAATCAAACCGGCGATTCCTCCTTGGCGGAGGTGCTGGAAGTCAAATTCTTTCACTCAAAGAGAAGGCGTTTGCCGTATCTTTTCTAATGGCCGCCAAATCGTTTGCACAAAATTTCCGCAATACAAGCCTTTTTATTTAAATTTGTTTAAAATTTTATACAGTTTTTCTAAAGGAGTTTCGCTCACAACAAAGGAAAT
The DNA here is from genome assembly GCA_017654935.2 of Phymorhynchus buccinoides. Lineage (NCBI taxonomy): Eukaryota > Metazoa > Mollusca > Gastropoda > Neogastropoda > Raphitomidae > Phymorhynchus > Phymorhynchus buccinoides. The sequence goes on along the minus strand of JAGGCT020000671.1, from coordinate 21,384 downwards.
AGATCTTTTTTTTTTTTTTTTTTTTTTTACTGCACTACAAAAAAAGAAAACGCTTCAACCACAATGCGTGTCCTACACCCACCCCATCCAAAATGGCTACTCTCTTCGGCATCTCCGCCAAGGAGGAATCGCCATTTTGACGGTTTAATTTCTAGGAAACCAGAGCAAAGTGAGTGTTCCGATCCTTGAAAAGGCTGTCTTTCTGGTGATCTCGACGCGTTTCTTGCAAAAACTCATCCGTCAGGGTGCCCCTTTAACATTGCATATTTGGTGTATCTTTCTTAGAGACTGTTAGTTCTTACTTCTTCATCAGCAGAGCAAGGTGCCAGTACCTCCGCCTGATTAACACAAGTGTATGTAGGGTCCTCTCACACAAACCAAAATGCGAAAGACATGAATGAAGAAAAATAACTTTATTGCTTCTTTTAACAAATTTACAGTGGAAACAGAAACATTACAATATAAATAGGCAGCACAAAGATTATCACAGGAGATTAAAAAGCTTAGAATATGCGGGACAAAGTTCCATCTGTTCACAGTGGGTCTCTTTTCTTATTTTTTAAACTTTCCAAAAGCACACCATGGTGTATGATCAATATGTCACACAATCCAGTCATCACAACTAAATTAATTCAGTTAAGATATTTAACCCTTTAACGCTTGATCAATCGAACCAATAATCGATCCTGAGTACCGAGTGATGGGAAGTAACTCCGAACGTCACACCAAATCTTTTATCTCAAAAAATCACCCAGAATAAAGTCGAACTCACATTTAATTTCTGAAAGATGCATATTGAATAGCAATGATGATATTTTCATTCGAAAGCTTACACAATGTCACACAACAAACCATGAATTAGAAGAAAAAAATCCGTAATGGCGCTCCGAGTATCGCGCCGAGTCAATACTGCGCACGTTACGATGAAAAAATTAAAAAAAATTGGGGGTCACTTCGAAAAATCCGTTCAAAAAGACTAGTGGGTGCTTTCCCTTGCTGTAAGAACCAAAAACGGACCACTGAGTCAGGAAAAGGAAGCACTAACTTAGTATATTGCATTGTGGGTAGGGAGAAAGTGAAAGTGAACGTACTAGACCTGACGTTCAGCGGGCGCAATCGGCGCATACAGGCTGCATGGGTTGACCAAATTCGGGCAGCTTCGGCGTTTGTAGTAGAGAGAGGGTTAAAGAAAATGTAAAATGAAGAGTGAATGAAAATAATATGCAAACTCTCTCCTGAACACATTCGATTGTGGTCTCTGGCAGCTTATCATCTTGGATACCAAAAATTAATGATCAATGAATGTCTCATGTCATATCATGTACTAAGTGTCTGGTAACTGAGAAGTGAACTGGACCCAAAGAAAGATAGTTTGGGAAAGGATGGAAGATACAAGAGTGACATTTAAAAAAAACAAAAAACAAATATAACTTTTTATTGCTCAAATGATAAACGTGAAAACAAATCCATTCAAAATGGGATAAATAGTTGGTCAAGAGGTATAAAGACAGCAAAATACCAAAGGTTTAAAAACCAAAACAACAAAAACTCTCACAGCACTATCAAGTGATCTGTGCATGTTAGATGACCATGACTAAGGTTTATGGAGCCTTATAGTACATACCAGGGTACAATTTATATTTTTGTTCTACCAGCACACACATAATAAAAATAATATTTTCACTTAGTAACAGATGTTGATGGAATCCAATAGATACTTGGTATGTGTGGGTGATATCTATGGGTAATATGCACTGTAGGCAAAGATACAATTACAAACTTAATATAAATGTAAATAAACATGTGTCAATGTTAAATTGGTAATCTATGATCCAAGCAGATACATAATCCTCTTTAAGTTTGCATGCGCTAAGTAAGCAAAGGACAGCTGTAATATTATATTTATACTTTTGTTTGATTGTCACTTTGACACTCCACAAGAAATAAAAGAAAACAAAAGAAATGATTATGAAGATTAAAAATTGACCGTTTAGAATATCTGTTGTACAATACTCTTTTTTTTATGATGCTGATAAAAAAAAAGAGTTGTGTATGCTTAACAAAAGCATAATTTAGTTAACATGCAAATATCTACTACAACAATAACCTTGTACATTTATTGCTTGCTTATAATCTTGTTCATTGTATAGTTATTTCAAAATCTTACATGCACCTTGGAAAAAAAAAGAACAATGTTTGGATGTTTCAAGGGGCTCTACATCCAAATACAGAAAAACTAAAAAACTAGATATATGCTGGCCACAGGACTCTTAGGACAGAAGAAAACAAAAAAGCTATAATTTTTTTTTATGTAATACAGATTGATTACAAAAACATATGTGTTAACATTAAGAAATGGTGCTCCAGTGGCTCAAACAACATCAACCAGTAGCTGAAAACTGGAACTGATAAAAAAACATCCATAATTTACCCCAGAAATATAACCACCTCTATGCATGGTCACCGAGGCAAAAGTAAGCCAAAAGAAATAAAGCAACAACAGACCAGCACTACAACAGATCTTTACCAGGACATGGACAAAGTCTGTCCCAGATTCTGTATACAGCACAATGAATGAGAATTTTCACACAAAAACCCCAAAGCAAACAATGTATGTGAAATGGAGGGTCAACACTGGCAAGTGGTGGTGACTGGTGCTCCATGAAGAGACTATTCCATGACTTGGAACTGGATGTTGTGCTTGTTCAGCCGGTCCACGATGGACGTGCCCGCAAAGGCTGAGGATGGAGTGAACACACCGCCACTAGGGAGAAACAGAAACAAACAACGATCACATCAGTCATGAAGATAAGAGATCAAGTAAAATGCAACCCAAAGACACATTGGGGTTATTCATTTACAAATATACTACATCACAGGAGAAGTTGAATCTCCTTGCACACATGGGGTCGAACAAAATGCAACACCCATACACACTCTGGAGTTATTCATTTACAAATGTACGACATCACAAAAGTTTAATCTCCCTGTAGATATGGGGACAAGCAAAATGCGACACCCATACATGCTACACCACAGGAGTTAAGCTTCATCTGTCATCTTTACTTCTGTTGTGAATTGATTTCACATAAATCTGAGTTCCTCCCCTTTCATGTCATGTACTGATATAAAGGTTAAAAGCTAATACGTTGCTATTTATTAGGAGAAATGCAGATGCTCTTAAAAATTTTTTGGAAAAGTTATTAATATTAGTATTAATAAGAAAGCAATTGTACACAAGCACACACATAGACAAGCACACATACATTAAGAAACACACATATTTATATGTGTGCACGCACATATACATTTTACATAGTTCTCATCTGTTTCTCATATCCAATATCTATCCACCATGCACACAGCTAAACTTTGTGTTTATTACTCAAAGCTGTTCTGGCTAGCTAAAAATAATTAAAAACTTGTAGAATATACCCCCCCCCCCCCCCCCCAATACTTTTCTTTTTACCCTTTTTACCATACTCATTTGGGCTATTAGAATTAAAAAAAATAAGATTGATACAGAAGTGGATGCTACAAGCCACAACACATTCTATCACACACAGACAGTTGAAAAAGTGCACTCACTTTTCAGGTAGACGGCTCTTCTCTTTGAGAATGACAAGAGCAGCCTGGACCATGCAGATGGGGGTAGTCACATAGCCTGCCTCTGTTATAAACAAATCAAAGATATCTTAGCAAAATGGACGAACATTCAGTATTACACAATATTCTTCAGTTATTGTGGTCTCAAACAGTCGGCTCTTTACAAGACTGTCAACTGTATAATGAGCAAATACAACTCCTCTCAAATAATTGAAATTCTTTGAAACCAGGGAATCACAAGACAATTTCATGTTTTTTAAAGAAAAAACTGAATCAATAACTTAATATTTATAAAATGTTCTCATATAACTCTTAACATCTGACGTTTTTTAATACAAATATCCTTAATCAGTTTGAGGGTATTTATACTGCATTAAAGACCAAAATTTCAAGAACGTTAATTAAAAAAAAGTGATTTCAAAGCACTTTTGGGCACTTTAAAACACTGAAATGTATTTACAAACATATGCCCTAAATTAAAAAAATGCTTTTAGCTTTTGAAAAGTGGTTCTTAGAATACGTTTCAACACTTTACGGACTGAAAACCCCATAAATAAACTATGTAGGGTAAAATTTCTAAAGTGTCTTGCCCACACAAACACTATTGAGCAGACACACAAACACTACTGGCTGTCCCTTTACCTGGTCCGCTGACTTTGACCACCATCTTCTGGTCAGGGGCCTCCTGGCGCTTAGCTGCCGGATCCTGCAGCTTGTCCTTGTATCCGCAGGCAAAGAACGTCCACGAGAATGACATGCCTTTGATCTGATCACAACAACAGTTATATCTCATCAAAGGACATGGTAGTGTAGCCAATAATATAATTAATATTGCTGTATCCAATGAGACTTTATACTGAATTAGTTAGTTAGTCTATTATAGTCCCGTCAACATTTTATACTGAAAATTCTCCGCAACCGTCTCGTGCACTGATATGCGAACACCACCTACTTAAGATTATTGCCATTACCTGTCAGGAACTAGTAGTATATAGCGACAGGAAATTCTCTGCCCCAGACTAGTCACTAGATGGCATGGTCAAGTCAGTCAGAAAATTATCGCCAAGACATAGCATAAAGCCCCATTGCTGTATCTAGTTTACCTCTGACCAACTTGTCACATCCAAAATAATTATGTAACTTTTCTCTAAACTATTTCCAGATTAATCAGTCCTCTGCATTCTATCACATCCACGACCAAATGTTATTGTGATTGTGCTAGTGTTACAAATAAAGATCTTTTGTGATATATCCATCTGCAATACAACAGCCAAATCTGTTGTCCACTATGCTTGTTTTACTTTCACTTGAACTGTGCAGATTTCTCTGCTAATTCCGGATCACTTTTCCAGACTACATTGTATACCAATAAAGTGCCTTACAATCTTGACTATACCAAATGGTACTATTAAGTCTTGCAAAAGTATCTTAAAACATTGATTTTATCAAATTATTCATTAATCCAATCTATCTTTTGCTTACAAACACATCGCCTCATTGCCTTGGAAAAAGTCTTTTTTAAGACGAAAATTTAGTTTTAGTTACTTCGCTTCTTTTCCCATCTTCACCTGTTTGTGTTCATGTGTAGCGTTGTGATGTTTTTTAGTTCAATTATACAAACTCAAGATTTACAGAGAAACCAATAACATTGAAACAATTTTTTTAAAACATATTTAACAATTCAAATTAAACTTTTCAGTAAAACCCCCCCAGTTAATATTGATAGCTACTTCAGATCAACACTTGAGTTATTTAAGATCAGAATTTATATCAAATTGCAGCACGTAAGGCAGATAAAAGAATGCCAACAGTTAAAGGCTCTCACCTGAGACATTGAGGGTCCACCTCTCTTGAATGTGCCAGCAGTGAAAAATCCAGGGAACTGTAAAAAGATATAAAAAAATACTTTAACTCCTTTAAGTCCTGACACTCTGTGCGCTCAGTCACCTCTGAAATCCTAGCCCAAGGGACGTCACTCCGTACATAAGGGGGGGTAGCGTCAGAAAAATAATATAAAAAAAAATATCCTAGCAGATTTTGTGGGTGTTTTTTTTTAATGTGTTGCCGAGATGTCTGTTTGATTTGCAAAATTAATTTCAAGATGCTATGGGGATGCATGGCTCCACAAAAAAAAAATCAAAATGCCAAAGAGTAGTCGCAAACTGCATTCACTAGTCATTCACTGCCTACTGTTTGCAGACTGGTGAAGCCTACGACGACTGAAATGGAAATGCAGATCAAAATCGTTCACTTACCCTTTCACTTCACGATCTTATAATTCCTATCTTTCACACAAAAAGGAATTTTCATCGCTGTCATCACTCAGTGGATGCAATAACGATTCATCATCCATGATATAAAAGTCTGGAAAATGCCGATGTCAGTAACACGACTTCAAAAATTCGCACTGATCGAACAAAAACAAGCTCGCTGCCGAAACAGGTCAGAGTACACTCCTTACTCATCACGTCCCATCTTTCACCAAAATATGACTATTCATCGCTTTCCTCAGTCAATGGACACCATAACTGTTCGACATCCATATTGGAAAAATCGCGAAAATGCCGAAGTCGGTCACTAATTTTCAAAAATTAATATCTTCCAAACCAATCGGCCTAGAAGCCATTGCAAGCAACAGGGCGGAAGTGTAAACTATTGCGAAAGCGAGGCTGAAGCGCCCACGTGACTGCCATGTGATAGAAACAAAATGGAAACGCCCAAACCGGCCACGTTCCCGAATGTTCTCGGCATTTACGATCCAATTTTTTTCTGAACGTTCGACCGAATAAGAGGGCTAAACAGCCAGCGACAACAAAAATCTATAAAAAGCACTGTGATACACACCACATTGTTTCCATCTACAGCATAATACATACTCTTCCTAAAATTCATGTGATCTTGATTATTTACTACTAGCACAAACTGTGCACAAGCCAAGTCATCACCAGCCTGTACTACTTAAAGCTCACTGCCAACTTTGGTACCCATAAGGCCTTCATGAAAAATAGTAACATTACTATTTTACTAATTCTACTAATTATTTTTACTAACATTTTTGAATAACTTCCATGGCATAGTTGTGTGTAAATGTGTTTGTCATCTTGGTCTGTTTGTCTTCTTTACGTATTTATTTGCTTTTTGCCTCTTATTTGCTTTTTTTCCTTGTGAGATAGTGTGGAGAAAAAAAAGTTCAATAAAAAAAACAATCAGACCCCCCCAAAAAACCCACCCCACCCCATTATTATTTCAGGAAAGAATATTTCTAAAATTGTGCCTTTATGAAACTGATTTAACATTACTTTTTTTAGTTATTATATTTAGATCAGTAAAGTATCTTTCCTGTCAAATTTACTCAATATCAGGCAACTTTCATGAGTTATATACAAGTATTGACTTCCTGATCTTTTATAGCCCTAAAGATTTAAGAGATTTTTTAAGTCTGTTAATTGAAAGCTTCATTCTTCTTCCACGTACAATGGGCTGCACTTTGAAACCTCAGACCGAGTGAATCAATGCTTCCAAGACACTTAGCAAAACATTTTCAAAATCATTCAACAATTTATTTTAAAACAAAATTTGCCTTACACTAACAAAATAGACAAAAACATATTTATTTTATCTAAAATATAGCCTTTTTCATTGTATTAACCTTTATGAAATTATTTGTCACTAAATCCAGCGCTTAACCCCTTGACTGCCACCAACCTATTACATACTGACCTGATGCCATCACTGATGACATCATCAGATGAAAAGGAATAACCCTGATATGTTGGCTTTTGCTCTAACATGGTCAAGAGAGTAATATCCCCAGACCATTTTGCCAGATTGGCTCTATCAGTTGTCTTTTTCGTGGCATGATTTGCCCAATGGTTTTTTATTTAATTTTCTTTGGCAGTCAAGGGGTTAATAAGGCGATTAAAAATAAATGAACCTTGAGAAGCAGACATCTGGTGAGGCTGAACTTGGCCATGATGCCGAAAATGATGGCCATAAACGCCATGGCGTACGCCGACCACCGACTGGGTCGACAGAAGTAGGGAACAAACTGCACCTGTAAAGTACAGATGTGCACAAGGCATTAACCGACACTTTATCTATCTGAACAAAATAAAATATTAATACCTTTACTGATTGTGTGTCTAAACTACAGATAGCCTCATACAAACTTACAAGATCTTCCATGGTATTGATGATATCAATTTAGAAAATTTATGTTCTGTTCCAGGCTTTAACATCACTAGAAAGTCAGAAGGTAAAAAGACTGTCAAATTAATAGAAGGAAATTTTCATTTTCTTACAGAGTTGCTGTTCATTGGAACGAACTAAGTATTAAAATCAAGTTTGCAACTAACATTAACACCTTTAAAAATCTTCTGGATTCCAGTCAGAATTTTCAGAAATTTTGTTATTTTGACTGATTGTCCTTCCAAAACTTGTGCAGACTCAAAATAATTGTACAAAATTATATAAATGTCACTGCCAAAGAGGGGACATTTCATAGGCCGCGAGGCCTGATAATTTCATGTCTGGTAATAAAGAAAGAAACACAATAATGCACACACTCGCTCACACACACTGACATAGTCATACACACACACGTGCGCGCGCACGCACACAAAATAACTCAAGAATTGATGCCATGCCTATACAGAAAAGACAGAAACAGAAATACTGATGACAGCAAGCCTTGCAAATATCATTTATTCTAAAAGACTATTTTGTACTCTGATGAATTTTAGCTGAGACAGATTCACAGGCACACAACACAGAACTTCCAGAAGGTGAGTGAACTATTTATACTAAGAGAAACCGTGTAGGATGAAGCATAGTAATGATGAAACATGCACAGAAATGCTGTACATTTCACTGTCTTGTTCAATCAAATAAAACCACAAACACTTGTGCATAAATGAACACAAATACCAAAAGATGCACACCTAGGCACATACCCATAGACACAAATGCACCATTAACACATTGTCCATGTACAGTCACTTGACTTTCCACATAAAACCATTTCACTGACGGGCCTGTCTTTCTTGGTCTCATAGAAATAGCGCTGGGTCCGAATCACCACGGAGCGGTCACTGCCGGGGAAAGGTAAGCACCACTTGCCCATTTCTTTGCTGTGGAAAATCACTCCTCTACACACACAGACAGACAGACAAGACACACACTCATACACACACACACAGAGAGACAGACACACTCACACAGACACACACCCACACACACATACACAGACAGACACACACACACGCTAATATGTAACATTCTGATCACGTTCTAATCACACACATTTCAATATGGAACACTTTTTTCAAACACAAATTGGTCAAGTAAAGGCACTCTCCCTGTTCTGTTGAGTTTATAGGCTCCATCAATGCATACCAACCAGAACCAGAACCAGAACAGAGTAGTTGTAACATCCGCATCTTCAAAGTGAAAATGAATCAAGATCTATCTACCGTAAAATGCGGACTATAGGCTGCTACTTTTTTCCTCAACTTTGGCCCATGCGGCTTAACGACTGATGCAGCTTATCTGTGGATTTTTTCCATTCTACATTGATCAGTATGATTAAATCTGTTTCTGGCCATATTCTTCAGCCTATTTTGAGCTTCTTTAGACTAAAAACTGGTTTTGGTAATCAATAGATTCAAATCTCATGCTTAAAGTGTCTGAGAACATTAAATGCTTATGTTCTGATAGGAGAATTTCTATGTTTGTGTTGGTTTGTGCACATACAATTTTCTCTGCAGCTTATAAACTGGTGCAGCTTATAATATTTTGTCAATTTAACCCTTTCACCACCAAAGTCGCATTTTAGCACCACAATGATTTAACACCTATGTCACTAAAAGGCATCAAATTGGGGTCTATTATCCAAAAACCATATTGTCTTAGTTTTGGGAAGTAAGGATAGACCTTATTTTTACATATGCCACAGAAGAATCCCCAAATACTGCAGATGGATTTTGTTCTCTACCCAGGTAAATTTAATGGGAATTCTTGCCTGAAATATGGCTGGCGGTGAAAGGGTTAAGGGATGCGGCTTATATACAGGTGCGTCTTATAGTCCAGTTATTACGGTACTATACCTTCGTACAATGTACAAGCTATACAAAAACCGCAACAGTGATACCAAAACTTTCAGTGAAGCTTGTAAAAAAAAAAAGAAGTAATAATTCTTGGTTCTTTTTATTTGCACACATATATTATACAAATATTTAATCAATACTGCATACACACACACCAGATTTGAAATAGAAAATGAGCTATCTTCTACTGTAATTGCACCCCAAACCCCTCAAATTTTACGATCAGCCTGGGGTCAACCTAGTAATATTTCTATAAAAAACAAAAGTAGACTTTGAGATTGAAGGTCGTAAACATAAGGGGGGTGACTAAAGTACAAGAGTGCCCACAAAGTGTTGCACATAAAGTGCCCACTGACCGCTTAGGGGGCTTGTGAGTGGGTCGAGGCAGATTCCAGGAAAATGTCACGCTCCTCATGGCTTTCAGCTCTTTCTGATGGGCAAACCCATGCACCGCTGACTCATAGGTAGCATAGTTGCCCACAAAACCCTGGACACAGCAACATTCACATGGTCAACAAGGGTGCTGCCGAGCATAGAAATAAGCTGTAAATTGTAATAGTTATCAGACAGAATTGATTAGTGTCAGGTAACATACCACAAAACTTGAAGTAAGTCTGAGCAGTGATTCACATAATACTGCACGGAGAGACAAAAACAATAACAAAGTGGATACTAGTTATAGCAAGACTCTTCCAGTCTAGGATTAATTTGATTTTTTTGTTTCGTTAGGACATTGTAATTGTCAAATGTTTAACTCCTTGACTACCATATAACGTATCACGTACTGACTTGATAACATCACTGGTGATGTCTTTTTCATGGCATGATTTGTACGATTATTTTTTCTTTAATTTTCACTGGCAGTCAAGGGGCGAATGGTCTCAGCAGTAGCTGTAATTTAGAGATAAACAAACAAACACACACACATGAACACATAGTCATCAAACCTGTCTCCACATACACCCTTCACTTGTCCACACATACACCTGTGTACACATATTCACAACGATGAATCCATAATCAAACCACTTTAATAAACAGATCGAATTACCGGTACCTCAGGTCCAGTCTTCAGGTTCAGGAACCCCTCAACGTGATTCAGATCACCTGTAAACATCAACAACATTATGGTATAGTATGGTATGGTGTATCAAAACAAATTCAACAAAGGGTATGATCTGGAGAAAAAAAGATGTCAATAACTGAGAAAAAGGGTAAGATTTTCATCTTATTTTGAATCAAGTTACAATCAGTTTATCCTAAGAGAACCGTAAAAATGGGTCAATGTTGGTAAATTATGGAAATCTATATTGACAGACAACCAAATTCATGCTGGCTCAATAAGTAATTACTAATGTCAGCAGGGGATATAGTAGGTGGTGTTCTGTATATAGTAGATCACAAAAGGCTCCTCTAAGCACCCATGCAATGACTATACAGCAGTACAGTGTCTTCTTTGTTTAGTTGGTTCCTGAGGACTCGATACTGACAGCTCCCTATAGACTGCTGACATCAGAGAATGTGGAAACTGCCTGACAAATATCATATCTGGATAAGGCTAAATCACATCTGGATAAGGCTAAATCACATCTGGATAAGGCTAAATCACATCTGGATAAGGCTAATTAAAAATAACTGAACTGTAATCAAAGCAGATGGATGAACTAGGAAATAATATACCAGCAGGGGTGCAACTTTTCCTGGTATACAAGGATTTCCTGTTTTTGAATTTTACCAGAAAAGGAAGTTCCTTTTAACAAAAATGTATCAAACAAGATCTATGTGTGTCTACTGTATTTTCCAAACACTTTAAAATAAGTATTTGTATATATTGTGGAAAAAGCAAACTAAAATACTTTAATAAATCAATTTTTGCTTCAGCTGCAGGGGGACATTACCCCTGAACCCTGGCCTTTCAGGGTTTTTTCATTTGGTGTAGTTGCACCCATGTACCAGTACTAAAACTATAAAATAGTGAAAATGTTAAGGAATGCTCGTCGATGTCCATATGATCTTTTAAGATCGGGAGGACGTAAAACATTAATTATTATTATTAGGAATGCTCACACTTAGTTTCCTTCTTCACAAAACAAATGCTGGATAATCTTCATAGCCCAAAATGCAACAATTCAATCCAAGATCACACTAGTTAGACCAGTCAAGATAACTGTTATCCTGGTAATCACTCCTGTCATTGCCCATTCCTTCAGAGACAGCCAGTGTACCTTTGAAGTGGTTGCGCGCGAAGAGGATGCCCAGGTCGGCTGGGATGCTGTCAAAGCCACAGGCCCCCACAATGTACGAGCCAGACTCCTTGGCCTTCTTGTGGTACAGCAGCTGCATCTTCTCCAGGTACTGGAAAGTAAAACGACAATGTGAGCTAAAGTGTGAACATAAAGGTTAAGGTATAGAATAAGGACAGGAAAAAGAAAAAGAGAGAAAAAAAAGGACAGAAGAGAAAGAAAGATGGAAAATGAAAAGAAAGAAGAAAAAAAGGGAAGAGGAGGAGGAGAGAGGGAGGGACAGAATGAGGAGGGGAAAAGGGAAAGCCATGAACGAAGAAAAAGGAAAGGGAGACAAGGTGAAGATGAAGAAGAAGAAACAAAGGAAGCTGGAGGAGAGAACAACAGCGGCGACGGACGACGGGAACGACGGCAGCGGCAACAACAACAATGGATGGAGTTTAAGAGAGTGAGAGAGAGAGAGAAAAGAGTGTGGAAGATGGAAAAATAAATAAATAAAGCTGATGGAAAAAAAAAGAGAAAAAGAAAAGATTCGCCGCTTTCAGAAGAGTGGTGATTCTTTTATTTTTTAAAGAAGAAAAAATAGGTTAAGGTGGTCAGGTTATCGGAAGGAATGGATCGGTCACTTGTTACAGAAAAGACTTTCGGTAAAAAGGTATGACCAAAATTTCTTTGCTGCTGGCAAAACGGTTTGCTTTTAGTTATACAAATAGTTTTATTATGCAGTGTCACAAAAGAATTAACAGAAATGTTTTGTGTTTATTCCCAGACTGTATTTCTCTCTCTGTGTTTTAAGCCTTTTAAAAAAATCTGTTTCCATGTGACTGTTTATCTCAAAACCTGAAATTCCATTTGTTCTTGTGTCTATTTTAACTCTAGGATACAAAAAAAAGAGCAAAACATTTTTTGCTCCAGTGACTTTGACCTCTGACCAATGACCTTCATCTTCGAATTTTGCCTTATCCTAACAACTGTAATTTTCAGACTGTAAGGCAATATTTTGTCCTCCAATATCGACCTATGCGTCTAATAAACGAGGGCGCCCTATTAGTGAACAAAATCATGAGAAGAGAGGCAACGATTGCCGTGTTCAGTACAGTCTACTGTGAGTCAGACATCGAAAGTGGTCACGAGTCGCCGATACGACGAATACTCACGTTAAAATGCTTCAAAATCCCTATTATCGTCCGAGATACCGTCCAACAGATGCCATAACCCTTCATTGGATGTAAAAAGCATCGTTGCAGAGCTTAAAATGCCATAATTCCACCAGTTTTCGCGAAGAAAAGTCCAAACACAACAACAGGAAGCTCCACAAACGGAAGTTCAATTATTTGAAAGGGGAGCCAACTCTCGTTTATGACAGCATAATGGCGGTCGGTAAGCGTTTACTAGACGCATACAGGCTTCGAAGTTTGACTTTCTTTTGCGAGGTGTGTATTGCGTTATAAACGAGGGCGCCTTTTTCTTTAGTTTTTTCAGATTTTTCTTGAAAATTGCCCTATTTGCCTTATACACACAAGCGCCTAATGGTCTGAAAAATACGGTAACTATCTCCACGCAAAATGTGAGCGCCCTAGGTCTCTGTTCAAAAGCTATCATGTTAACATAGATAGATAGTCAGATACAGTGGAACCCCACTTAACAGGCACCTCAGTATTGTGGACAACTCGGTAATCAGGACAGTTTTACTCAGTCTCTTCTCTTCTTATTCATTACTAAAGCAGTCTTCAAAATAGCGACCACCTCACAATTATGGACAGTTTTGGTCAGGGTGGTCGCAATACTGAGGTTCCACTGTAGTCAGTCAGCCGGAAGCAAACAGACAAACTCCCTGAAAATATTATGCAGCTTTCCCTTCGCGGCTGCTTAAACATGACAATCACATAAGGCACACACAAAAAATAGTTGTGTTTATCCCTACCTACCCTATTTTTTATGGCCGACCCTATGATTTTTTTTTTTGCCTTGTCAAAAAAAAAGAGAGAGAGAGACAGCCATACGCTCATATTTCTGAAAATATGAGGGTGATTTACTGATTAGCACTTTCAAAGCATCTTACACGCTCGTGGGTGTTTTCCGGGACATTCATCCGTATGTAGGAAAGGAAAACATTATCACTTGCCGAGGTTTGTTAAAAAAGAGAAAGTTTTATTTCTTTGGGTTGTTTACTTTAAATTACTCGATGTTCATGACACACACCATATACATGTACACACATACACCACCCCCACCCTGCACCCCCAAGAGAGTAAGAGTGCGGGAGAGAGTGAGAGCACAAAAAAAAAAAAAAAAAAAGTTAGGTCCTACCTACCTACCCTATTTGTTTTGGCCATGTTACCTTAACCACAACTATATTTTGGGGGGCCTAAAATATAAAACTGCCTATTGTTTACCTCAGGTTCCCCACTGATGTCCACATGGCTGGCCCCTCCTTCAATGCAGGCCTTCACCACCTGCTCCCCATGGAAACGGTACTGCACTCACACAGAAACACAAACATACCAAGTTATTTTTAAAGATAACATTATTTTGCAACAATAGTCGGCATCTACACATATCAAGGGCTATTCAATCGTGCACAAAATTGCACATGCGCGCACACACGCACGCACAAGCATACACATAACGCCCATAAGCGTGCGCGCACACACACACACACAATCATGCTCACAAGTGTGTTCGTGCACACACACACACAATCATGCTCACAAGCGTGTGCGTGCACACACACACACACACACAGAGGGGCACAGAAACAGAGACTAAGGAATGAAGGAGAAAAAGAACATGTAAAAAAGATAAAGAATTTTAAAAAGTCCTTAAATTGACTATGCAGCAGGGCCTGTAGCCATGAGTGTGTGTGTGTGTGTGTGTGTGTGTGTGTGTGTGTGTGTGCGTGCGTGCGTGCGTGCGTGTATGTGTGTGTGTGTGCTTGCATGCGTGTGCGTGTGTGTGTGTGTGTGTGAACAATTTCAATGTATTTGCACCCTAGGACAACTTTCACGAAGTAATCAAATATCTTGAGCAAAGTACTTCTGTAAAGACCAGCCTAGTAGATATAAGACAATGGAATGTGAAAGGCCCAATGAAGGAGAAACAAAAAGGGAGTTACCACCAATCACCCAGAAAGTCCAGCCATAATAATATGTGTGGAATGTTTACAGGGGAAAGCCCACAGACTAATCTATCCCCCTCCCTTTCCGTCCCTATTCACATCCTGTCACCCACAATTGACCAGGATTGCGGATCCACAATCCTCTTTAAAGGCTTGTTCTTTTCTGTATTGGCATTGTAAAACTCTGTTTCTCTCTTACTTTCGTTTTAAACCAACAGTAATTATAATTCTATATATATAGGATCTGTGGATCCTGGCTGCCACAGATGTTCCAAGACGTATCTGATGGAAGCCACGGGGTTCTCCAGTGACAGGACGGGGGAGAGGTTCACCATCAGGCAGAACCTATCCTGTGGATCGACTAACGTCATCTACCTGCTGTTCTGCGAACTATGTAGAAACGCCCAGTATGTTGGAGAGACAAAGAACTCAGTTAGCGTAAGGTTCACTCTACACCGGTCCCATATCAGGCACAACACTGGGACTCTGGTGGCAGAGCACTTCAACTTGGCCGGACATTCCTGTGAGAATGTCAGATGCATCATCCTCGAACAGGTCTTTGTCCAGAGCAAGGAGTCCAGACTCCGTCGTGAAAAGTTCTGGATGGACAAGCTGAAGACCATGGCTCCGCTGGGTCTGAACTCTCTCTAATGAATTGTCTGAGAGGGCAGTTATTTCTCCATCGAGCTGTGTTATTTGTTTATAGTGGAGATGCTGGATCCACTCTCTTGCCCTGTTCCTAGGGGAGATGCTTTATTTGTTGATAGTGGAGACGCTTGGCCCAGGTTACACACTCACTCTCTTGGCATTATCATTGGAGATGCATGAAGATGCTTTACCCATGATACATGCCCACTCTCTTAACTTAACTTAAGGGTCTTAAAACATCTGGCGTTAGTTCTACATAGTTTGGAAGTGATAACTACAAAGATGGATGTATGAGAGAGAGAGTGAGAGTGAGAGAGAGTGAGAGAGAGAGTGAGAGAGAGAAAGAGAGAGAGAGAGAGAGAGAGAGAGAGAGAGAGAAGAGAGAGAGAGAGAGAGAGAGAGAGAGCAGAGAGAGAGAGAGAGAGAGAGAGAGGAGACTGTACTGGGGGATTCTTTCTTTTATTATTATTTTTTTTTTATTTTTTTTTTTTTTTTTTTTTAAATTATGTGGACTCAATAGTCCAAACGAATTATCAAACACACACACACACACACACACACACACACACACACACCACACACACACACACACACACTGTTAATTATACACACAGAATGTGGGTCATGACGTCAAGAAAAGTTACGTGTTGTATTTGTTACGTCAAGTTTGTTCTACTGTCTGTCCTGCGTCCAAGGCCAAAAGCCGAAATATTGGGAATAGTCTACATTCTTTCTTGTTAGTTTTCATTCTCTTTTTTTTGTTCTGATATATATATATATATATATATATATATATATATATATTAGTCTGCTATATATTATATATATATATATATATATATATATATATAATTGATATTTTATAACATAAGTGTGTTTTTATATTGCATTTGTGTATTCTTATGTAGAGCTGTGTACTTTTATGTCTTGTTTCATATTTAAGCATGATTTGGAAAATATTGTTTTATGTGATGTCTTTTATGTTGAAATCACGGGTGTTGCCATATTTAATTTCTCATTTTGAGATAATAAAGATTTGTTGAAGTTGAAGTTGAAGTTGAAGTTGAATTCATAAGCCATTTAAAGGGAAAATCATGTTGAAAATAATGCATATGTACGGTACATATATAAAAAACAAAACCACCATTC
Organism: Phymorhynchus buccinoides; assembly: GCA_017654935.2. NCBI lineage: Eukaryota > Metazoa > Mollusca > Gastropoda > Neogastropoda > Raphitomidae > Phymorhynchus > Phymorhynchus buccinoides. The sequence continues at coordinate 4,516 of JAGGCT020000671.1, read as the reverse complement.
TGTATTGAGTCACAAAGTCCCTTTAACACATAAACACAGTTTCTTTGCTCCTTACATGCACAAAAACATGTTATTTTATTGAACATGTCTGCATACCTAACCAGCAATCCAATCATTCATTTCATAAACTTATATGCTTTAAAAAACCCAAAAAACTTAAGTGGGAAATATATTATATCTCATTATTGGTCAGCTTTTGAGTTTTGAGTTAGCAGTTTGCTTAAACATTGATCTTTCTTTTTCTTGCTTTTAAATCAGACTAAAAACAGCTTTTAATGTGTAGACAACATGTAAACATATGCATAGCCTTTTTAGGCTCCATCGACATAAAGAAACCAGAACCATCATATAACACAAAATAAGCGCAGCTACATTTTACTTGGAAACCCAACATCAGTGTACACTCGGACTAAAGAAAAAGCTCTCCCACACAATTTATTTTGGGAAATGACACGAACAATGAAGTCAACCGGCTTCATATTCTCCCACACATTGTGTTATCTAGAACTAGAAGCTATAATCAATTTCAGAGTCAGAGACTCCATAGTAACTCTTCTAGCACCATGGGCGAACACTCTACACTCCCACCAAATGCAAAGACATTCACTGCCAAGTGCCCTGTTATGCATTGGTCTACTTTTAGAGCTTACGTCAGTGATTTTTCCGTTTAAAAGTAATGCATGTGCACTCAAAAAAATACTTACTCTCCTCTTGTCGGTTGAGATGCAACAGACAACCAAGAACGTCAAAACATCCATGGTGCTATAAGAGTTAAACTTTAAAAGAAAGCAATGATGCTGTGTCAGTGTGTCTTCATTGCATGAGTATGGTTTGTATTACAGTGTACCTTGAAAGTAGATCTATGTATTTGTTAACATTGTTATCTATTAAAAGTTCTGCCAAGTGCAAAATGTTTAGAGGGAGTTTAACAAACCAGGAGCGGAGGAGAGACAGGAAGAAGGGAAGGGAAACAGTAATTTTCATAGAGCTCCATCTTCTGCTAAAATAAACAAGAGACTAAGAAAATCAGTAATAAAAATCACGTAAAATAAAAAAAGTGCCAAATGCACCAAAAAATCCTCCCCATTCAACTGGCTTTTCAAGAAAGAGACAGAAGGAGGAAGAGGTGGAAGAAAATTAAAAGAAAAGGACTCAGAGGACAAAGGAGGAGGAAGATGAGAACAAGGAGGAGAAGGAAGAGGAAAAAGAGAAAAAACTGAAGAACTGCGAAACAGACCGCTTTGAAGAGACAGGTTACACCCAGACGTTGTGGATTACTCACAGGCCCCACGCAGTTGAGGACCACTCTGGTCTGCTTGCACATCTCCAGCAGAGAGTTGTAGGAGCTGGAGTCCGCTACCACAATGGGCCTCTCTTCCACATTCTTCCCTGAATACAGAAAACAAAAATGAGTCATATTACTTATATTTTGTAACCAATTGATATATTTTGTGGAAGTGGAAGTTACTGCAAAACAAACCAAACGTTTCTAATGTGCAGCATACTTCGAAAAACAAATTTATGAAGTAGACAATTGTCACCCAATATCATCTTTAAAAAAAGAAGAAGTTAAAATTGCAATTGTTATGTGGCACATCTAATGATATACATGCGTCTATCTATGTGTGTGTGTGTGTGTGTGTGTGCATGCAAACTGCATAGATGTGTGTGCATGTGTGTGTATGTGTATATGCATCTATGTGTGCATGCATCTGCGTGCATATATGTGTGGGTATGTGTGTGCATACATGAATTATGTGTGAGTGTGTGTATGTGCCTGCACATGTCACTGTGTGCGTGTGCATGTGTGTATCACTCTGTGTGTGTGTGTGTGTGTGAACATTTGAACATTTGAACATTGGTTTATTGCCATGAAACCTAAACAAAGGCTTATAAGGCACAGGTTAAGATTACAAACAACGCAAAATACTATTCATGCTTTTTGTTAAAACAAATACTAACATATTTTGCCACAAATGGCTGTAGTTCATCTAACATCATCATATCTGATGGAGACTGAACATTTGATTCTAAACTTTGTTTGTCTACATTTTCCATCAATTTGTAACGATCTTCTTTATACATAACGCAGGTATTCAAAAGGTGTAACTCATCTTCTATTTCATGACATTTTTGGCAAAGTCTGTTTTCTCTTACAATATTCTCGTGTCTACCAATTTCGATTTTTAAATTATGAGCACTAATTCTCAATTTACATAGAGCCTGTTTTTGTTGTCTATCCAAAATAGTACTAAAAAGGTACGGTTCTATTCGATATTCTTTAGTAACATCATTATAAAACCTGAGCCGTGATACTTCTCCCTTTTTTAGTTTCCAAAATGATATGTAACAGTTTTGCATTCTTCGTAATATCGCATGTTGTAATTTTTTAGCATTGAATGTGAATTGATTATTCCAAACATGCCCAAAGCCAAGTTCAAACATCATTGTTTTGATTAACTTAATCCATGATGTTTGCGAGCGATCTTGTTGCAACATGTTATCATATGCCTGTCTCAAATATGAATTTTCCTTAGATTCAAGTATATGTATCCAAAAGCCTACAACATTAACAAATGCCTTTAAATTAAGGGGAAATCTACCTAATTCTGCTAAAATTGGAAGGCGCATAGCTTTCAAAGAGAGGGATAGATTAGAGGAAGATTAGAGTTTTACAGCAATGACTCATTCTTGTGGTGTAGCTTGCTAACATAGGCGCATGTGTGTGTGTGTGTGTGTGTGTGTGTGTGTGTGTGTGTGTGTGTGTGTGTGTGTGTGTGTGTGTGTGTGTGTGTGTATGTGTGTATGTGTGCGTCACTGTGTGTTATGTGTGCGTCACTGTGTGTTTTGTGTGTGTGTGTGCGTGTGTGTGTGTGTGCGTGTGCGTGTGCGCATGTGCATGTGTGCATGCATGTATGTGTGTGTGTGCCTGCCCATGTGTGTGCCTGTCACACAGATACATATACAACGCCTCACGTATCACCACTTCTTTCACTTGTACAGTAAGCTCAAATGATGTCTGAACACAGAAGTTATTGATTTTAAAATAAAACCTCCAGAGAAAAACCCAGCATTCTCTATTAGTTCAGCTGTTAATCAAGCCACAACCACTGACCCAGCAACCTGTGACAAAAGATACTACGGGTAACAAAGACGAAAGGAAGCAGTACACTAATATACCTCTTAAAGCTAGCTGCACAGTACAAACATTTCAAGAACTAACATTTACAATTTATATATGCAAAGTTTAAACAAATGAAAAGGTCATTGACTGAACGTTTAAAAGAAATATACAACAACCGGAGGTTTTACAGCAATGACTCATTCTTGTGGTGTAGCTTGCTAACAGTTTCTTCCCTAATTCTTTATTTTAAAACAAAACAAACGTGCACAAGATTCAGCTGATCCCTTGAATCTGGTGTTTTAGTCTATGTAGAATTAATACATTAACAGAGGTCTTTTTTTGCATTTTATAAGAAAAAGAAGAGGGTTCAATTACCCTGAGTCCCCCTGTGGGGAGACCGGGAAGGCCTTTTGTACAAATAGTTCCCCCACCTTCTGTGCTTGTAACTTCCTCTAATCTATCCCTCTCTTTGACTCTGCCTTTTCCCTTTGCTTACTGTCATCTATTATCAGTCTGCCTTAAACAGATTTTCTCCAGCCGAAGACGGACATGCTGGGCCTATTTCTTAGTTAGGCAGGTAATGGCAGCATGATGCTTCTGCGCTCATTATAACAAGAAACTATCTGGCTGAGAACGATTAAGAAAGAAAATTGCCCTTAGTGCGTGGTTGAGAGCTCTCTCTCTCTCTCTCTCTCTCTCTTCTCTCCCTCACCGCGGATTAAGTAACTCTGTGATGTATTTTCTTTTCTGTACTTAGAGTGTGTGTGTGTCCTGTGTGTGTGTGTGTGTGTGTGTGTGTGTGTGTGTGTGTGTGTTCCTAACAAGCTAGTGTGTGTGATGTGACGATAAAGGTGTGAGAGAACAGTGTGTGTGTGTAGTGTGATGGTGTGTGTGTGGTGTGTGTGTATGATACAGAGTGGAAGTGGTGTGGGCTACTTTAAAAAAGAATTCATTGTATTTTTTGATCTTGAAAACTTACTGGAATTTTTGCTTATTTGCTTGTTTCTTGTTTTCTAGTTATTTGATAGTCATGGTTAGTTTTTTTCCTCCTTGAGGCATGGTCTAAAGAAGCGAAAGCTTAACCCTCATTAAAATGTTCTGATCTATCTCATATCTCTCTTGACATTGCAGAATAACAGTCCTGCATTGCATCACATAGTATTCCTAACAAGCTAGGAAATATTGATGGACCATAAAGGGTGAGAGAACAGCAGGAAAAGGGATGGGTTAACAGGAAACATGATATGATACAGAGTGGAAGGGTGGGGCACTTTAAAAAAGAATTCATTTCCCGTGGAAGTTACTGGAAGCTCTGCTTGCTTGCCTAGACTACACACAGGCGGTCTGAGGCAAATAAAATGTCTGATCTATTCATATCACTTGACATTGCAG
>JAGGCT020000670.1:0-25000 GCA_017654935.2 Phymorhynchus buccinoides | reverse complement strand
TTGAAAAATAATTCTTTATACAACACCCACTTTCGCATAAATAGTTCCCACACCTTCTGGAAGTTATGTGCTTGTAACTTCCTCTAATCTGTCACTCTCTTTGAGTTTGACTCTTGCCTTTTCCCTTTGCTTACTGTCATCTACTATCTTTCTGCCTTACTGGTCCATTCTCCTGCCTTTGTTCTAGAATTTCTTACAAATATTTTCTCCCGCCGAAGACGGACATGCTGGACCTAACTATTTCTTAGTTAGACGTATAACAACAGCATGACACATCTGCACTCATATGACAAGAAACTGAGTGCTTGACAAAGAAAGAAAGAAAATTCCTCTTACCAGTTTTTATGCAAATTTGTTCCCTATTTAATAAAGATTTTCCCTTGATAAAAGTAAACATGATAATCAGTATAATTATGTGGCATTTCTTTTACAGTGTATACCCACGTGTCGTCATACAAAGGACATATATCTCTTAGTCCTTACTTTTTTTGAAAAATGCCAGATCGAATTTGGCTGTTCCATTCGAAACTTAAAAGATGTTTTCTTTACACATTTAGATAACATTTTCACTTTGTTGCGACACTTCCGTTGGAATGGTCGAGATGCGCATGGGTTGGAGCTGAAGATACAAAAGACTGTTGCCATCTGAAAAATAAAGAGATCATGAAGTGGAAAGAACAAAATAAAAATAATAAAAAAGAGAGAAAAAGAGAAAAGAAAGACAAAAAGACAAGTCAAAATTAAACAAATTTATAAACAGAGTGAGAAATGTCAATGTACTTACGAAGCCTTTGACAGTGACTCCTGAAGGATGCGATTTTCCTGCAAATAAAAAGCAATACCATGATCACTCATGAAAAGGTAACAAACAAAAATATAATTACTGTGTACACATAAAAACAAACATCCCATCATATCCACGCAGAGTAGTATTGTGATCGTTTGACATTCTGTTTGTATGTCTCTCTGTGCAACATCTTGTGAACTATTGCACAGAATCGCTTCAAATTGTTTTCCATTCCAGTAACTACAGCAGCAGTGGACTTGTTAGTGTTACCCAGCAGCATCCTTGTTGCTTATAAATCCATTCAGATATTATATTTGTTGAATTGGAGGAGACCGTAATGGTACATCATTGAATGAATCTCCAGACCTCCTTGCTAGGTTGTCTCTTTCAGCATTAAAACTTAGTCTCTATGGTCACACTGTGACTTGGCCGACATTCTCATCGCCACTTCCAACAAAATTTCAATGCTGAAAGAGACAACTTAGCAACAGAGGCTCAAAATCCATACGCATCCGGGCTCGTGCCACATACCCTTTTGAATGTGTTGTAACAGATATCTGCAAACTCTCCCATACCCTTTTGAATGTGTTGTAACAGATATCTGCAAACTCTCCCATACCCTATTGAATGTGTTGTAACAGATATCTGCAAACTCTCCCATACCCTTTTGAATGTGTTGTAACAGATATCTGCAAACTCTCCCATACCCTTTTGAATGTGTTGTAACAGATATCTGCAAACTCTCCCATACCCTTTTGAATGTGTTGCAACAGATATCTGCAAACTCTCCCATACCCTATTGAATGTGTTGTAACAGATATCTGCAAACTCTCCCACACCCTTTTGAATGTGTTGCAACAGATATCTGCAAACTCTCCCATACCCTTTTGAATGTGTTGCAACAGATATCTGCAAACTCTCCCATACCCTTTTGAATGCGTTGCAACAGATATCTGCAAAACTCTCCCAGGTGTTCCTTTTGAATGTGTTGCAACAGATATCTGCCAACTCTCCCAACTTACCCTATTGAATGTGTGCACCAGATGGCATCTGCAAACTTCCCACACCCTTTTGAATGTGTTGCCTGATATCTGCAAACTCTCGATCATGTGCTGCTGAATGTGTTGCAACAGATATCTGCAAACTCTCCCACTACCCTACCTGAATGTGTTGAACAGATCCTGCAAACTCTTCTCCAGTGCCGACAGCTTGAATGCGCTCTGATGTCAGATATTGCGCAAACTCCTTCACGCCCTTGTTGAATGACATTGCCACAGTTGCTCTACAAGGAATAGAACCAACAACTTACCTGTTTGAGTTTCTGCACCAGGGTGGCATCCCCGGACTTCTCGATCTGCTGGAAAAAAAAAATGTGTGCCTGCATCTTGGAGGTCTCGATCATGTGCTGCTCATGGTTGTGCCTCAGTGCGCTGCTGCAGGGCCTCAAACTCCCCCACCTGCTGGTTGAGCTTCTCCTGGAAGTGTTTCTCCAGTGCCGACAGCTTGGTGCGCTCTGATGTCAGCTCGTTGCGCAGCTCCTTCACGCGGTTGTTGGACGACATTGCCAGCTGTTGCTCTGCAAGGTATCGAACCAAAAAATACGGATTAGACTTATTTTTAGCATAGATTTCTTAACCCTTTCGTCGTCAGCCATTTTTCGCCGAAAAAAAATGTCTTAAATTTACCTGGGCAGAAAAATGGTTTGTCTGCAATATTGGGTCCTCTGTCATGACGATGCAAGGCCACCTCCTCCCAAAAGCTACTTTTGTCTACTTGTGGGCAGTGTGATGTCATTTTTTCATAGTCTTGGGAGATGGTTTTTGTTTTTTTCTTTTCGACATCTGGTTTCTCTTCCATTTTGTCAGATTAAGTCTAACATCTCCCGAATCGCTACTGCTTTTCACTTTTAAAAACGGAAGTGATTAGGTTATCGCGCGTGACACGGCGTCTGCTCTTAAAAGACAAAACCGAACGAAAAAAATAAAATGCGGCGGCATTTTCTTTCAAGCAAGTGCCGTAGGCTAAGCTTTATTTTTCGTAGCTGCTACGGCCAAATCATTGGAGTAGGCAGATCCTAATTTGGGCATGCCTTTTAGTCATTGATGATGTCATAACTTTGGATTTCATAGTCGAATTTGGAATGAAAGGGTTAAGGCCTTTCTTTGAGACATTTCAGGAAATATATCTCTCTAGACCATTTTGTCAGATTAAGTCTAACAGGTCTCTTTCAATTTTAGGATTTTAAAAAAGAAGAGAAAAGTACTCTTTTTTTCTCTCCAGAAGTGAATAGTAACAGTGGAGGGGTTAAGCTTAGAACATAAGGTCATGGACTCATTGGACAACATATCCTAATTTGATGCCTTTTAGTGACATGGGTGTTAAATCATTGTGGTGCCAAAAATCGACAATTCGCAGTAAACACCCCGGCCCAAAGTGAAATATTTTAGAATCCTTTCACCGCCAGCCATTTTTCTGTCAAGAATTTCAGTTGAACTTAGCAGGGCAAAGAAAAGTTGGCGTCTGCAAACTGTCATGTAAATCCCCCTATGACTTGTATCACTATCAGGTAAAGCCTTTCGTTATCTCCCCAAATTAACAACATTAGGTCAACAACAGATCCTAATTTCATGCCTTTTAGTGACATGGGTGTTAAGTCAGAGTGGTGCAGAAATACGACATCGGCGGCAAAAGGGTTAACCCTTTCGCCGCCAGACGCATTTTTCAGCCACAAAATACCATTAACACCCATGTCACTAAAAGAGAAAAAAATCATCTGCTGTTATCCAAAGACCCTATTTTCTTAATTTGGGGAGGTTCTGATAGGCCTAATGTTATGCATGTCACAAAGGAATTCCCAATATTGCAGATAATTTTTTTTCTCTACCCAGGTAAGTTAATGGTATTTTTTTGCTGAAAAACGGCTGGCGGCAAAAGGGTTAAGGATGTATAAAACCAGTCCAGTAAAAATCCACGTAGACTTGCACTTAAAAAAACACCTAAAAAAACATTTCACAGAGCTTAGTCTTACATAACATTGTCAAACTTGGGAGTCACTGTAGTCACTGTACTGGCTCCCTGTGCTGCAGCCTTAGGGAATCGTTAGCCTCTGGGGTACCTATGCTTTTAAGACAATTGGTCTGCGCTCTTCTTTCTTCATGCTGATATAATGCAGTGTGTGCGTGCATGCGTGCATGCGTCCGTGTGTGTGTGTGTGTGTGTGTGTGTGTGTGTGTGTGTGTGTGTGTGTGTGTGTGTTTGTCTGTGTGTGTGTTTGTGTCTGTGTGGCGCACATGAAATGATTTTGTGTGTGATTTATTAAAATTATGTTCCTTGATATTATTGATTTATATATATTTACTTATTTTGCAAGCTCTTAGGGCTTTGCTTTAAGATTAAGCCCGCTAAATGCTTATTTTTTATTATTATTATAATTAGGGTAAATAAATTTATTAGTGTTACCTGTAAGATTCAAATGCACACAATTTTACTATGACATGCAATACTTAAAATAATATACCGTAACAAAGTACAGTGGTGATATTTAACAGCGAAAACTGTCAAAATGAAAGTGTCAGCAAGAGGTGTCAACAGCTAACACCACGGCTGTGTGACAGCTGGTACAACAGCTGGACTGCATTAGGCAAAAGAAATAAAACCAGATTAGAATCAAGGCAAGAAGAAAAATTACATGCATGCTTATACTTGAAACTGATACTGATGTGTTTAATAGTCTCAGCAAATCACTGTCCATATCTAATGACACAAGTTCTAGAATAACAAGCTTTATCAATATTTGCCTGTGGTATCCATCATCGTTATCATCTCCTCTTACATGAGAGGCCATCTGACAGCAAGCCAAGAGAAAACAGCTTAATCAGATGATAGGAAACTCAAGAATAGTCCACTACAGAAAAGATTGCGCATGTGCAATACATACTGATATTTAGTTTTCCTGCATGGTAAACCCTTTTGTATAACATTCACCTATGTAAAAACTTACCTAGTCTTTTTTTTTAAGAAAAGAAAGAGGTTTGGAGACAGTAAATATATATTTTGTTGTTGCTTCTAGTTATATTAACAATACCCATAACAACAACATGATAGGATAAGGAAACAATTTAACAAACACAACAGTTTAATGAAAGGGCATGTAATAGCATTTAGATATATTTCATTGTCCTTCGTGCTTTGGGTTTATCTTTCTGTTCTGTTTTTAAAAAATACAGTGGAACCTCCCTTATAAGACCTCCCGTTATATGACTCCCTCCCTCATAAGACCTGATTCTCTGAGACATTGCCCTTCTTAGTAAGTATTAAAATTACCTCCCTGAAAGACCCCTGTAGTAAAACCAACATAAGGACTGTGCGTGTACATAAATCTTCGGGATGACAAAAACACAAAAACAGTCAGCAGGCTTTGCTACTGTAGGCACACACACAACACAGATTTTACAATAATCTTGCAAAAACCTTATATCAAAGATTATAGAAGAATTATCTCCCAAGCAAAGGACAATCACACTTTCTTTATTATATCAATATGGTAAATGCTATACACTCAGGAGTGTGTAAAACTCCATCTCTCACCTTCCTGGAGAGCTCTTTCTTTCTCTTCCAGCTGTTTCTTCATGGCAGCCACAGGGTCGCCTTTCTGACTCTTCTGCAGAAACAGAAGCCCCAAACCACAAAATGTAATGCATCCAGTGGTTCTTTGGAAAGGTATACAACATACTGGATTAGCTGCCATATTTTACGGATGATAAGGTGATACGTTTTTCCTAGACTGTGACCCCTGCGCCTTATAATGTGACTGATAATATAGTCAGAAACTATAATAACAAAATCTTAATTATGTGTAAAATTTGGGGGGTGCGCCTTATAGTCCGTAAAATACGGTACATTGAAGAATAGCACCACTATAAACACTCACTTTCTTTTGTGTACAGTACATATATCCATTTTTAAATACAAACTTTCAGTCTGCAACAAGCTTTGAATAATTATTGTAATATTTATTGGTTTACTTTTAGCATATTATAAATGCAATAATTCATTTCAAAACAGGAAAACTGGCACTTCACACTAATAGTAAAAGAGCTTTTAACTCTTCTAAGTAGGCAGCCCTGCTCTTTAAAGTTAATGCCTTTTTTTCTTTTGGTTTTCATTTAACTAAGAATGGGCAACAAACGACAGCAAGACACTTTTGCTTCTTTGAAATCGTGATCTCAAACTCAAAGGCACCTGTCACAGTCAGCTAATTTTACAGATATATTTCTTACTCTTGTCATTGGGGAAGTTCAGATTAACGTCGCGTATCGGCTTTCGCCATGTACGATGGGCTGAACAATCCAACCAGGGCATAAACAAAAATTTATGTTCCTGAATCACTGTCTTAGCCAAAAGGCCGAGAAGTGATCAGGATTTTTAATAGTGTAAATGGGTCAGGCAAAACCTTTTATTCCTCATGAATAGGAAAGCCTGTGAATAGTATGAATGACTAAGCCTTCAAGAAATGACCATTTTAGATTGCCATGATTTAAAACCCAAATACGATCAGAATGTTTATCTCTGTTTTAAACTAGTCTTAGGAAACATTAGAACCCATTGCTTTTAGTTTTAAAGTCACAAGACTATCGGAACTTTAAGAATTATAAACAAAACAGCTACATTTATGATATAACTATATGCACCAGCTTAACTGCCAGAGAAAATTAACAACAAATTTGTTTGTACAAATCATGCCATGAAAAGGACAACTGATAGAGCCAATCTGGCAAAATGGTCTGGGAATATAACTCTCTTGACTGTGTCAGAGCAACAACCAGCATATCAGAGTTATTCCTATTCATCTGATGACATCATCAGTGATGTCATCAAGTCAGTACGTAATACGTTATATGGCAGTCAAGGAGTTAAAGGGATAACAACTGATCCAAAGATTCAGATCAGCTATACTAGTTAGAAAAAGGAAGGTCATAGCCTCTCGGATAGATAGAGGAAAGACAGCCGCAGCGAGCGAGGTGACAGACAAGTCGAAGTGACGTAGAACTGCCACCGCTTCGCTTACATAGCCTTGGAGTGGCTTTAACCTCAAGGCCTTCTTTTAGTCTTGAAAAATATGAGCTTACGAAAATAAGGGTATCTGCAACAATAGACTCACAGGGAGTCATCAGCTCTGACAGGCAGGGCGCCCAATCGTCCCACAAAGCAAGGGGTCCCAGGAACTCCTTCACGTACAGTATAGAGGGTCCTAGAGACGGGATAGAGGGTCCCAGTGGCATTGCGAATGCTAACAAGAATTTTTCTAGTGCATCCCTGGGACCCCCTGCACATTCTTTTAGAGGGTCCTTTAGAATTTTAGTGCTTCATAGACCCACAAACGGGGGTCCCTGGGATCCGACGGGGTGCATTACCTTGTTCCATGATTCCTGCGTGGTGGCAGCACCACCTCCCTGGCGGTTCAGCAGAATGTCGATCAAGGTCTGCACCTCCTGGTCATTCAGGCTGGCTCCGCGCACTGTGTCGATCAAGCGCGCCCCGCTCACTGCGCCCGGGCCTGCTGCTTCCTGGACTGTCGAAGTTGAACACAAAATATAAGTAGTAGGTAGTAGTAGTAGGGAGGTAGGGACTAAATAAGCTGTCAAGCTTTTTGGCAGTCCCATCGTATCATCAAACTTGGATATATCTTTGATGAAGGTAAAAGGTAAGTTTTATATAATTCTGCATTTAAGCTTGATGACATTCTTAAAACTGTAAGGCTCTACACAAAATATGAGGTTTCTGCTATTCTGCATGTAAAAAAAAAGAGCCTGGAGACAATTATTAAAAACCGGAAATGAAGACAATATTAGAACTACTCAAAATGTCACCAACTTTATGAGTATTGTATTTATAAGAACTTTGTGATCTCTAGAGACTAGAGTTATGCTATAAAATTTTTAAAAAGAACAAAATTCACTGCCTCGTTCAGTTTCTTCATTTGAACATTTTTTGGGGAAATCCCATTTAAACCAATAAATAAATTGCACACAAAAATACCCCCCCCCACCCCCCAAAAAAAAAAAAGAAGAGATCCAACTCGACCTGTGCTCAGTATTATGATACATAACAAGATCAGGGAAAAGTGAGTATGTGCGTGGGTGCGTGCGTGTGCATACGAGTGTGTATACAAGTGTGTGTGCATGTGTTGTCTGGTTTGTAATGATGCGTGCGCACATACATACACACACAATCGGCACCATTGTCTCTACCCTGTATTCTAAACAATTATTCTGTTCTTGATTCAGTTTGTAAATGTTTATCAAGTAGTTCACTTAGTATTTATCTTTAACATTGTTCATTGTTCGGTTATATTCTTCAAATGTAAATTTAACTTTTTTTTAAATGTGGGGTGGGGGATGGGGGGTTATGATTAGGTCTGCATTCACTATCTTATTACTTACTTTAATGCTTACACACACTCGCAGACACACACACTCACACTCACCATACCAAAATCACACTACAATATAATATTGTCTGAATCACTTTTAGTGGAAGGACAACTGAAGAACAACAATACACACAAGTGAGTTAATGAGAGAGGGAATTAAATGATACTTGATAGCATACATTAACAATATAATTGCTATAGGGGATAGCACACACTGTGACACATCTACATAACAGCTGCATACTGTGTGTGTGTGTGTGTGTGTGTGTGTGTGTGTGTGTGTGTGTGTGTGTGTGTGTGTGTGTGTGTGTGTGTGTGTGTGTGTGCACATGTGCGTTGTGTGTGCGTGTGTATGTGTGCGTGAAAAACATGATGGCTGCAGGGTATAGGAAAAGATGTTTTGAACTTCATGTCTAGTCAAGTGAGCAGCTGAGACATTTTTTAAATGTTCATAATCAATTACTTGACACAAACACTGAAACAGGAACATACAGTACAAATCGCTTAAGTCAAAATTGAAGGGACTTAATTTTTTTTTGGGAGATTGCCAATATTTTGAGTTAAAAATACTTTTCAACATAGAGATTATTATACATACTGGGACCCAATAATTATTGTGAGTTTTCCAGTGTTTTTGAGTTATATGTTTTTGAGTTATTAGTTCTCCACTGTATATGTCTTTTTTTATAATCTAAGGGACTTACTCACTTAGTGTTACCAACCCCAAATTTAAAAAAAAAGCCTTGAAACACACACGCACACACCATCACTGGAAAATAAGGATAAGATGATAAGACGACACAATTTTCTCCCCATCTTACCCTAATAATGACAACATCATAGGACAGAGTAGAATTAAATGACCAGCTGTATGCTTATAATAACCTAATTAAATATCAAGTACTACAGCAAATAATAGATTGACACACTGGATTAGTATTCATGAATATGATTAAAGTTGACCGTCCTCTCAGGCAGAAGACAAATGTTAGATTATTAATATAAAACTGGGTTGCAAATATTGGTATTTTATCAGTTACACACTCTAGCAAAACTTTGAATTAAATACTAGATGAGATTAGCACGACTGATGAAATGGCTATGTAAAGCAGGAATAATTTAACCACATGCATTAGATATCCTTGATAACTGCACTGACACTTCTGATAGTGACCTACACTGCTACAGTCTTCACAAACAAATAAAGTTTGTGACTATGGCATGATGAAAGTCAATGGGGTCAGTAATATCAAGAAAAATCACCTAAACCATGCCCAATATGTATATGTGTAAATTATATATATTCATTTGAGATGGGAAAAGGGGACAGAGAGAAAAATGATGGGGTGGGGGAGTATAAGAACATGTATATTATACAAATATAGCAAATTAAGCAATGCAAACAAAATATATTAATGCATATAACAGCACATTTTGCATTATGTTACTCTGCTTGAAGCATTATCCCTAATTTGTTCCACTAGTAGTTGTTCCAATGACACTGCCACTGGTCTGAAAAGTTCTGTTAAATAAAAGTGAGACTAGTCCAAGAGCAGAAGACTTTTGAAATGAGTGAAGGAATTTGTGAGAGGAATTTGTCCTCGCAAAATCTGCACTCTCCACAATATTCCTCACAGTTGCAACTGTAATGCTATAAACAGTCGCGTACCAAGTTGGACTTTAAACTCCGTGAGGCCCAGTCCAGTGATAGGAAGAAGAAGAAGAAACACTGACAGTGATACTAAAACCTTTGAGTTTGACCAAACAAGTATGTCACCAGTGTCAATTTGATCAGCAGGAAGAAGACATGTGACTGAGATAATCTAGCTATCATTTAATACAACATTAATTTAATGACAGGTCATCATACCCTGTGCCAGGATTAAATAACTTTGGCAGGGACAGATAACAACCCTAGCAAAGTTCTGTGTGCTGTTCAGTGTTCATTATTCTGCTAATGACTACATTGTGTTGTCATTTACCTGCAATTTACTGCCACTGCCAGTAAGCATAAAAATTGATACATATAGATCTCCATTCAAGTTGCATGGATTATTCACACGGCTTGGTCACTCTCTCTCTCTGTGTGTGTGTGTGTGTGTGTGTGTGTGTGTGTGTGTGTGTGTGTGTGTGTGTGTGTGTGTGTGTGTGTGTGTGTGTGTGTGTGTGTGTGTGTGTGTGGTGTGGTTGTGATTGTGTGTGTCAAGTCAAGTCAAAATGATCTTTAATGACGATAAAGGAATAAGCTAAACAAAACTTTTTTTCATCCTGTCGTCATCCTGTGTGCTGCATATGTGTGTGTATTTGTGTGTGGTGTGTACCAGACAGACAGATGCAGAGAGAGAAAGAGAGAGACAAACAGACAGACTAAGAAGGGAGAAGAAGAGGTAGGAAGATTAGATTGTGTGGATGTTATTGTGCATGGGAAGGGGAGGAGGAGTGGGGGCTAAAAGCAAGATGAATCTGGTAGGTTAGAGAAAACTGTGAAATGAACTTTTACATGTTTCTTCCTCTGACACACTCACACTGGCGTCTATACTCTCCTCACCCCCCTATTTTAATTTTTGTTCATAGACAAAACTGTTCACATGTACTTGAACACTCAAACATTGACTGGACAAGAAAGGAAGTCAATGATAAACCATGTGTGTGCCATGAATTCCATAAACTTGATTCAATGAACTTAAGTTCAAGATAAAACCGTGTGACAAGAAAAATCTCCAAGGATTAATTATTGAGATAAATTACTGTAAGAGAGGTAAGAGATAAAAATAAAAATCCCTGTACACTCATTTACTTTAACCACCTCAAAAAGAAATTAACAGCCAAGAACAGTTGCACTCAATAAACTTGCCAATAGAGTTGAAGCAGACATGACAGGAGCAGATAAATTATGATAGGATCATCGTTAAGTGGGCTGATGAAAGGTAAACCTAGCACTAACAATTTGTCAAACATGCTTGTCCCACGCTTCCACCTCCATCAACTCCTCTACAATAGATTACATCACCATCGGATATGAACATGCTGACTAAGTGAAAAAGACATTGACATTATGACAATGACATGTTTGATAAACATGGTGCAACCAGAACAATTATCAATATGTTTGAACTCTCTTTCCCTCTTAATTTTTGCGTGCATGCATACACAAAAATGTGGTTCAATTGTTATTGTCTAAAATCCCGTGAATAAAACCAGTTAAAATTTATCAAGTTCACTGATTTAAAAAAAAAAATATCACATGTGACCAACTGCTAATATAGTAATATATAAAAATATACAACTGTGCTGGAAATTACTCTTTTTCTGGCAGTTGACACAGAGAACTGAAAATGCTTACCTGCAGAAGCTTTTGATTTGGTGATTTTCTTCTCCTCCATAACAGCTCCTTCTTGCATTGCCATGGTTTCTGTCATAGATGTCTTAGTTTTCTGCATCTTGACCTCCTTCACTGCCTCCTTTGTGTCATGCCTAACATCCGCTTGTGACTGCCCACCCTTTTCTTTTTTAGGGGATGGATGCTGGGCCTGAGTGTCGTGAAGTTTTTTCAGCTCCACATCGTCGAGAGGTTTGATAGGCTTATGGGGCAGCTCCATCATCTTCTCTGTAACGGGTGCAACCTCATCTTTATTGTGAAGGATAGACTTCTTTTGAGCCCCAGGACGATTTCTAAGCTTGTTGCCACTGCTGAGGACCGTTGTTTCTGATGGTTCGATGATTTCCGGTTCAATTTCAAGGTTGACCATTTTGTGTTCCTTTTGTTGAGCCTTTGGCGATTCTTTCAACTCTGGTTCAGATACTTGTGCCGACTTTTCTTTAGACTTATCACCTTTGCCCTTTTTGTATTTCTTCTTCATAAGTTCCTTTTCAATCTTTTTGTCATTTTTCATTTTTTCTCTTTCCTCTTCTTGTCGCCTTCTCTGCTCTGCCATAACCTCTTCAAATGTTTTTTCACGCATGGTAATGGCTGCGATGAAGTAGATCA
Source organism: Phymorhynchus buccinoides (assembly GCA_017654935.2). Taxonomy (NCBI): domain Eukaryota; kingdom Metazoa; phylum Mollusca; class Gastropoda; order Neogastropoda; family Raphitomidae; genus Phymorhynchus; species Phymorhynchus buccinoides. The sequence goes on along the minus strand of JAGGCT020000670.1, from coordinate 12,793 downwards.
AAATTGCAGAAACTACAAAGAATCCAAATCCAATTAAAATTGTTTGTGGATCCATCTTCGCTTTGTATTCTGTGGGACTTCGAGCAGAACTGAGTTTTTATATATATATCCGAAACAAGCCTGATGAAAACGCACCACGCCCCTTTACAAAAGTCACCACTTGTGACTTGCAGTCAGATGGACGTATCACAAATGATGATCCCAATGGCAGTCAGTCACGGGTTTATACTTTAAAAACGCTTGTCAGCTGTGCATATTTGTGTGAAGGTGTCTGATCTGGAGGAAGAAAAAAATCATACACGTAAGCAACATTGCTGTCTGGTTATTCCGACATGATCATGCATTATTATATCACCGACAGTCAAAAGAATAATCCACATGAAGTAAATAAAGAACACGGCAAATAAAACTTCTGGGTACAATACAAACTGTCAAAACGAAATTGTACACACTTACCAGAACTATGGACAGTGACTTCTGTCAACGTGGACTTCCAAAGCCGCAAACACGAATTCTTCTGCTTCGGCGAAGTCCGACATGCCGTCTGTATCATATGTAATCACACCGCTGATTGGCTGCGTCTGCTTCTCATGAATATTGTAATTAAACTCCCCCCAATGTCAACAAGGTAAGACAATAAAATAAGAACATTTTCAAAACAAATTGATTAAAGTATGGTAAAAGAAATCGATTACAATTTAGGAAAATAGAAAAGAACGTTTGAAAAGAAAAAAAGGATCAAGCAAACTTCATTTTATTCAATAATACAGATTTATTATCAAGAGTAACAACACTAGAGAGAAGAGCCAGTTTCCAAGCGAGGCCAATTGAAAGCGCCCTCTCTGAGACGATCAATGGTGCGCGCACCGGTGTTGCATAAAATACCTATTCCATGCAATAAATACCCTTTCCTCCGGTCTATAAGAGGCTACGCCTAATCAGACGTTAAAACAGAGTTACTTGTGGCGGTGCCATAGCCGATGAGGTTTAACCGAGGCGTGGTCACCGCTACACCTATCTGTATTCATTAAAAAAATCGGGACTTTACTGGTTTCGTACTGCCTCTGGGCATTGCCTCCAGTATTGTTCCCACCATATTTGTATTTACAAATGTCCCATATGTGTCTGATTCAGACCAAGAGGACGTAAAACTCAATTTTCGTCGACGTTAAAACAGCCAGAGAGAGAGAGAGAGAGAGAGAGAGAGAGAGAGAGAGAGAGAGAGAGAGAGAATACCCAATCGTACCCCGGCAACCGTACCCAATCGGACCCAATTAGAGTGAGTGTGTGAATAATCCGATCCAAATAGGGTAAGACGGGGTAAAAAGCCCATGGGCGGGTAAGAAACCCATGCCAATTATCTCATGAAATAAAGCAAATTTCAGTCAAATTTGCCCATGAGACGAATGCTAAACATTAACACTCGTCTCATGGGCAAAATGTGACTGAAATTTGCTTTATTTCATGAGATAATTGGCATGGGCTTCTTACCCGCCCATGGGATTTTCATCCCGTCTTACCCTATACTTTGTAAGTACTTTTTATGTGACTTATGTGATAACATTTTGGCAGATACTTTTTTGCTTGGCATTGGCTATTTACCCTCTATATAGTGGGAAATAGAACTCATGCTATTTTCCCTCACACTCTCTCTGTTTCTCTCTTTGTCCTTTTTCTGTTCGTCTCTCTCTCTCTCTCTCTCTCTCTCTCTCTCTCTCTCTCTCTCTCTCTCTCTCTCTCTCTCTCTCTCTCTCTCTCTCTCTCTGTCGAGCTCAAAGTTTCAGTTTATCTCTGTATCTGTTTCTCTCAGTCTCTGTGTGCCTATGTCTCTCTTTCTGTCTCTCTCTTTCAGGTTTTGGCTTTCTCTCCCTGTGTTTCTGTGTCTCTCTCTGTTTCTCTGTCTTTCTCCCTGTGTCTCTGACACTCTGTGTCTCTCCCTGTCTTTGTGTGTGTGTGTGGGGGGGGGGGGGCGCACGTGCGTGCACAACAACAACAAAACGGCGCTAAATCTTGATATAAATGAAATTGAAGCGCACACACATGCTAACAATTCATAATGCATTCAAACAAAGACGTTATACAAAGACGAACAAGAAGATCACACACACACACACACACACACACACACACACACACACACACACACAAAGTAGTTTATTTTGCGTAACGTTGTTGGGTCCGATTGGGTATTCTTACCGACCCCTTTCCTCATTCGAATTGTTTGCTGTTTGGGACAGATTCGCCCCTAAAAATATTCATAGGCGTCTTGTGACATGCAGTAAGAACAGGAATTCATCATTAAATAGTGAGAAGTCAGGGATATTTTTCCAATATTTTGTTTGTTTGGATGGAAGCCGGTTCAGTTTAATGTCGCGTATCGGCTTTCGCCATGTACTGACGACGGGATGAACAAATCAACCAGGGTATAAACAAAAAATTATGTTCCTGAATCACTGTCTTAGCCAAAAGGCCGAGAAGCAATCAGAATTCCATGGAATTGATTTTGTTTGTTTGCATGGGTGGTTGTTTATATAGTCCGCCATTTTGGAAAATGCGAAACTAAGTAGAATGGCTTTATATATCGATTTCTCTGCAAAGATGTAGATTTACACCATCCTGCTCTATTTATCGATTCTTTCCGTGTACACTGAGCACTTAAATCTCAATATTTTAAATAATAGTTGACGTATTTCTCACATAAAATAATAATGGTTCTAGTCCACATGCGAAGGGTACTTATTTCACGAGAGGTATTTATTTCTCATGACGCCGGGCCAGACAAGCACTGAAGCAGCATCTTTGAACAGCCTTTGTCTAGTCGACTTCCAGACGGATACAGGCGCACGAGTCTTCCAAATAATGGCACTGCAACAGAAAAGATCTGCTGATGAGGCTGAATCTCTATTAGACAAAATTAAAGCTATTGTTTTTGACATCGAAGGAACTACAACTCCTATTACATTTGTTAAGGTAAGCTTTGAAAAGTTGGCCCAGCATCAGATGCCTCATTGAGTCATTCAGTCATTGCGTGTAGTAGGCCTAGCTCAGACTCGGAGGCTTGATGCGGCATCCGTGAATCTGACTAGATAGGCTACTGAGTGAAGGAAGATGCCCTACTTTTATCTATTTGGAAGTTGTTTAGAGCAATCGTTTGACTGGATCGTGTTGAAAAGAGTATATCTAATTATTAATTTATCACACAATAAAATTGTTGTCAAGGTCAAGATCTGTGAGAGAAGACGGAGAAGTGGTTGGTGGCTAGATTGTCACTGCCTTGTTCTCTCAGTCTCAGTCCAATGCTTGAAAAAAAAGAAGACTGGTCTAGCATTGGTGTTAAAAAATCAGGGTATTTTCATTTTAGAGATCATTCATACACTAAATGCTATGGGTGTCTAGGATCTAATTTCCGTTGTCTTAAGTTGTTGACCAAACGAAGCCGAAGGGCTTTGAGTTTGCCGGTGTGTGTTTGATCATCAGCAGGCATCGGTTTCTGTTGTGTTTCATTTGTATCATAGCAGGGAATTTGCCTGGAAACAGTTATCAGTAACGTTAGTAGACTAGACGAAGGGCTGCGACAGAAAGTTCCTGTAAAAAATGTATTTTTTGAAGGAGGCCGCGTGCATCACTATTCCCATCACGTGATTGAATACTGGTCTGTTTTTAGTTGTTTTTTTCCCCCTCTCCCCAAGACTGGATGGGACTGGTTTTAGGAAGAGTCCATTTAAGAAGATGGGGTAAAAAGGGTCATAGTGGTGTGTGTGTATAAATGTTACCTTTACAGTTGAGTTTTATTTTGTTTCATTTTGAAGATTACAATAGCTGATTGCCACACCCCCTTTTAGATTTCATGAAGTAGTAGTAGTACTAAGTAGTAGTTCAGGGCAAGAAGTGGGCCTCACAACCCTTTTACACCCTTTCTCGTTTGTTACTTTGTTGTTTTCCTGGTGGTTGCTACTTAAACTAAAGCTAATCTAGAAGTTTATCAAAAGTTGAATGGACTTTTTTGTATTCATCAAAAATATTTAATTTGTTTGGCATTAGACTTTAGAGGATCTTGATCCAGAAGAGTTTTGAAAGAGTTTGTGTTAGGTGCAGCTTTAACCCTTTCACCGCCAAAGTCGCATTTTAGCACCACAGTGATTTAAGACCTACCCCTTCAGTGCCGCCTACTACTTGCGCATGCGCCGCCGGCTTGCCGCGCGATTTTTGAACACGGCAATATCGCTGCTTAGCGGCGACGTATATATACGTCGGTGGCAAGTACTGAAGCACTATAGAGGACGTATATATACGTCGTGGGGCAGTGAAAGGGTTAAAAGGCATCAAATTGGGGTCTATTATCCAAAGACTTAGATTTAGGAAGTAAGAATAGACCTTATTTTATATGTCACAGAAGAATCCCCAATACTGCAGATGGATTTTGTTCTCTACCCAGGTACATTTAATGGACATTTTTGGCTGAAATATGGCTGGCGGTGAAAGGGTTAATGTTAGTTGACAAATTATTCCTGTGTTGGACAACTCTGTTAGAAAAAGTACAATTTGCGAATGTTAGTTGAATGTCTTAAGAATAATTTATCTGTACTATTTCGTGTCTTTTCTGTGGTACTTTTGACAAAAAATGTGTTGAAGCCTATATATATCCTCAGTGTTATTTACAATTCTATATACTTGTATGAGATCTTCTCTGAGTCTTCTTCCCTTTAGAGAAGGTAAAAACCTGAGTGTACGATATACCTTGAGTTTACATGTAAAAATAAAACCAAAAACACAAAGATGGGACTTTGAAAGCCTAACGGCTATATTATTTAGTTCCTAATCCTAAACCCAGAAATGTTAATCTTTCATTATGTCATATCCTTGCACGCTTTAACTAATTTTGTTGCCCTTCTTTGTACCTTTTCTAAAGCTACTGATTGCCTTAATTAAAGTTTGGGTGCCAAACACAGTTGGCATATATTCAAATTGTGGTCGGACCATACCTTTATATAGTTTAAAAAGTATATCTTTTCTGAGCAAATCAAAAGATCTTTTTATTAACCCCACAATCTGATTTGCCTTACAACTTTTGTTGTGTGAACATTCATCATTTTCATGAACTAACTAGAGCGTGAAAAACGCTAGAATTCCAGCCGCGCTGCAGCATTTACGGCCTCAGTGAACTCAACCTTCATCTTCAGTATTGGCCTGGATATCCTATATTTTTAAGAGTCCCCTAAGTATATGATAAAAAATGCTTTAACAAAAGCAAATACATGCTAAACACACATGCTACATGCACAGTGAACACACAGGCAAACACATGTGCATAACCCCTGGAAATGGAATAGGCTGACTACAGAGAAAGAGAGAGGGTGGGGTGGGGTGACAAACAGATCGATATATGGACAGAGAGACAGGCAGACATACACACAAGCGTACACACACACTTGCATATATGCAGTAGCTTATGTTTTTGAGATGATGCCATTTACATCTCTAAAAGAACGGCTTGATGCTGCTGCTTTTTCCTCTGTCGAACTTGCAAAAACCGTTCAGATTTGGTCAACGAAGAAATCAGACCTAAAAGTTGAAGCACTTCACTCTCGCGAACAAACATTCAGATGTAAACAAAGATGGTTTTGGAATGATCGGACATGTGTCTGCTTTAGAAAGGAAAACCCCGGATAGTCAGAAACAAGACTGACAACCAGGAAAATCAAAGCAAACAGACTGACCGCTGTGGCACAAAGCGAAAATCGGGTTCGGAGTTTTGATATGGAAAAGTTGGGGTGGCTTGACCTAATTCCAACGATCCTACAAGTCGCAGACGATGTTTGAGCGAGTCCGAAACTAGCAAACATATTCTTCTGCCCCTTTCCTACTCGTGGCTTCTTTTGGGGAGGCATGGCTGGTCTTAAACACGAATTGTTGTCAAAAGGCCGAGAACGATCTTGTTTAGCACTAGAAGACTAGGTCATGCTGGAACTTTATTTGGTCTTCAAATCTTGGATCGGAAAAGCTTTACCGAATGTGCAGTGCCGCCATTTCTTCGTTTCGGCGTTCGTTTCGCCAGATACAGTTTTTTAGTTCTGATTATGGTCCGAGGCCGCGGAAGAACTAAGCTTAGCAGACGACAGAATCCTTGAAGTTGTTGACTGCTTTGACGAAAAATCAATCGGTCAGATGACCGCCTGCCTGGTAAAACTATCCGTCAAAATCGAAGGTTTATGAGTCAATGACCGATGACCGACGCCAAGAATGAACAGTGACTGTCTCTGTCTGTTGAAAAAAGTGTGTGTCCCATGGGACGCCCAGAGCTGAAATCAAAGAGTCCCTCTGTGATTTTTGTGCTTCAGGGACGCACATATGTGCGTTATGGGAAACACTGACTATCATGAACCACAGAGTAATTTCCCTTTGTTTCTCGCCACCCATGCTGCTCGCACGTGCACTGCTGCCAAGCCTAGCCCGCGCGTTTCTTGGAAGCAAAAAAATGGCGCTGCTTCGCTGGATTGCGAAAACTTCGACGCAAAGTTCTTCCTGACTCTGAAGTTTTAAAGATTTGTCTTTATTTTAGAGCATATTGTCCATTTATTATGGCTTTTATTTTGACCCTCAAAATTTTTCAAAATACCCTTAAAATTTAGGGGCAAAGGGTCATGATGACCCTTAAAAATTTGGAAGCATGGGGAACGCTGCTCTTGTGGGCTAACTAAATAAGATATAAAGTGTTTGGTGTTGATTTAAAGCTTATTGCATGTACCAACTGAAACAGGCACATTCAGAAAAAGTGCTTTGTGTTGCATTTAATTATACTTGATTTTCGTAAACACGTCAAATTCACCTCGCAACCCTTTTCTGCTCAACATGAGACAAAGAGCGTATGACGCAACCACTCACACCATGCCTGTCCCCGTTGAGTCAGAGTGGTCAGTATCACAAAAGCATGACTCAGCGTTGTGTAGTCACGCCTGGCTAGGCCTGTGGTTAGGCCTGGCTAACTAACTGTACATCCCTTTTTTTTTTCTCCCTCCCAAGTGTAAACGTGCTAAAATATATTTTTGGCTCCAGTGACCTTGACCTTTGACCAATAACCTTCATCTTTGAACTTGGCCTCGTTCACCCACCTATCTATCCACATGCAAAATTTGAGCATTTTAGATCCCTCCGTTCCAACGTTATCGTGTTAATAGATAGATAGTCAGGAACAGAATTCACTGAAAACATTACCAGCTTCGCTCTCTTCGTTCGCAGCTGGTAATAATTTCAACAGGACAAGCTTTCCCCATGGGGATACTAGGGGATCTTTTGTCCAAATAGTTCCTCCACCTTCTGGGAGTTCTGTGCTTGTAACTTCCTCTAATTCTGTCATTCTCTTTGACTCTGCCTTTTCCCTTTGCTTACTGTTATCTGCTATCTTTTTATCTCACTGGTCCATTCTCCTGCCTTTTTTCTATACATTCTTACAAAGATTTCTTCAGCCGAAGTTGGACATGCTGGGCCTACCTATTTCTTAGTTAGGCGCATAACGGCAGCATAACGCATCTGCGCTCATTATGACAGGAAACTGTCTGAGCGAACGAAAAAGAAGAACAGGACAAGCTATTGATAGGGATCTGCCAGTATTAATTAAGCTTTCAGATTAGGGATTAGCTCCCAGACTTGTCCTGAAGGCCTCCTACTACTACTAGTCTAAGTATCATCATGTTGAACCACTCCTGATATCCCTCCATTGGCATTGGCTTCCCATCAAAGCATGTATTGACTACATAATTTCCACTCTGTCATTCTTATTTCTCCGGAAATGCCCTTAGTTACATTTCTGACATGTTTTCTGTCTATACTCCATCAAGGCAATTGTGGTCATCTTCAGATTCCAAAATTCTCTGTGTTCCTAGTATGTACAGGAACAAAAATGTTAGGAGAGCGCTCCTTTTCCTTTTCGGACCCATCAGTTTGGAACTCCTTACCATGCGACATTCGCCATATCCAGTCCTTGTAACCATCTTTCAAATCAGCTCTCAAAACCCACCTATTCAAACTACATCACAACTTTTAGCAGTTTAGGCCACATCACTTTCTCGATTCTATTCTCACCCATCCCTACCCCCCCTATGTTGGTTCACTGTGTGTTGACTGTCTACGTCAGCTTTGTTGCGAGAGAGTGAGAGAGAGAGAGAGAGAATGTTGATGCTTTATTCAACAGTTTGTATCATGTACAGTGGTTTTCAAAAACACTGGGTAACTCACAATAATTTTCTGGTCCCAGTGTAATAATCTTTATGCTAAAAGGTTTTTTTAACTCAAAATATTGGCTGTCTCAAAATACAATTTCAGTCGCTTCAGTTTTGAGTTAAGCAATTTTCATTGTATTGTGTTCTTGGGTGGGGTGAGTGGTAGTGATTGTGGTGATGGTAATGGTGTGTGTGTGTATTTCCTCTATCTACACCTTGGGCATTGATGTCAATACTACTTAAAACACTATAAATCTAGTGTGTTAAAAGACCTTCATAATTCATTTTTGAGAGGTGCCACAGGCACCTTTTGACCTTGGCTTATGTGTGTGAGCAATTATTTGTTTTTGTTGAATTTCTTGCTTTTAATTTTTGTTGTTAAACGCATAGACTGGTAGAGCTCCATATTTGGTGGAGGAGTGCGCTATATAAATGCTTCCTTATTATTATTATTATTGACACCTAACCTAAAAAGAGCACCAACACTTAAACACCTTAAAAAATCTCTGTGACTAGGATGAACATTTTAGCCAACTATTTTTTGAATACCATGATTGAATTACAATCGTAAATTTTTTTAAAGGCATGCATTAGAATGATTAAGCAAACAAAACAGTGTTCAATGAAGGGACATTTATTAGCCGCAAGGCTTAGGCTTGAGCCAGCCCCACACTATACTATAGTATACTATAGTATACTATGCTATACTATGCTATGCTATACTATACTATACTATACTGTGCTATAAATTATTTAAATATATTCATAAATTGAGTAGCATTAATAATTTAACCAGTATTTGTTTTGCACTTGTATATTTGTAGGTATGTTTTAACTTTTAAGTGTTTATGCCATGGCAATATAATCCACTCTGATCTAAGCTTAAAAAAAGCACCTCAGGAAAAATCAGCAGGAGAAAAACAAAAGAGTAATGCTCCATAGAGGCTTCTCCACGTGTATTGCTGGAGATCATATGGGCATAAATTGCCTAATCCCTTTGCTAACCTCAAACCTGTGTCTTCCAAGCATTAAAACCCCTTGACTGCTGTATAACCTATCACTTACTGACGTAATGACATGACTGATGACATCATCAGATGAGTTAATAATGGTTATTGATTCTCTCTCTCTCTCTCTCTCTCTCTCTCTCTCTCTCTCTCTCTCTCTCTCTCTCTCTCTGTGTTTTAAATATGCACACTTCTAAATTGATGTAATGAATTTTAATGATAATTATTTGGTTGGTATGATTTTGTTTCACACGTTTGATTAATGTTCTTTCAGTTATGTTGTATCTCTGTCATGTTGTTGCCAGAAATGAACAATTGGTAAAGGTAAAGATGTGCCACCCCCACCTGCATTTCTTGGTTAATTCTATTTTTTCGTTTTTGCCTTTCTTACCATACATAAAGCTGTATTTTAGGAACATTTTTAGCTAATAACCTTTTTGGAATACTAACCCTAGCCCTAACCCTAGCCCTAAACCTAACCCTACCCCCCACTATGTACTGCAGTACACCGCGATTTGTCACAGTTGTGGTTTGTTGCGTTTTCCCGTCTTGTAGGGTTAGGGTTAGTATTCAAAAAAGATAATTTGGTGAAAATGTTCCTAAAATACAGCTTAATGTATGGTAAGAAAGGCAATAATGGAAAAATACAATGAACCGAGAAATGTAGGGGGGGGTGGCACATCTTGACCTTTACCGAACAATTTGATTTAGCAACAGCGTTTCGAGTTTCATGTGACTGATCTCTAGATCTAGTCATCGAGGAAACTCCCTTTTAAGAAGCTTTATTTACTCAAATTACTGCAAAGATTCATTCATTAAAAATTCAACAATTAATCAATGAATAACTAAGGTAGATAGGGAGACTGAGCAAGCAAAGTCAAGAGAGAAACTCAGAAAGACCAAATTTAACATGAACGAGTTCCTCCGAAGTCGGAGTGTGGCTGCCCACGTGGCAGACACGTAATGTTTTCATCCCTAGCTGGTGCATTTGTGCCACAGTGTTCAATGGCTTTGGCTGTTGGGATGATCCCTGGAGTCTTTAAGCCAGGGAACGACAACAACAATCATGAACAAGTCTTAGGTCCTCATCTCAGCCAAATATTTCTAGACCTACCATTGCAAAGCAAAAGCAGACGAGTTCAGCTGCTAGTAAGTTAATGCTTATTATTTGTTGTTCTATTGATTCCTTGTTTCAATGAATTTATCAGCAAAGTGCTAGCATGAGTGCTTTTCTTTTACTGATGTTCTTTTTGTGCCCTTTTTATTTGTCACAGATTTGATGATTTGTTTTTATTTCAATACTCTTACTTCATTTTCCTATCTTCATAATCTTGTCATTGTAAAGCGCATAGAGCATTTTCAATGGATGATTGCGCTATATGAATAAAATTATTATGATGTATGTTTCTGTTTGTGCAGGACAAGTTGTTTCCGTACATTCGGAACAATGTGGAAAAGTACCTCACTGACAAGTTTGAGAATCCTGAGACGATAAAGGACATCGGTGCACTAAGAGAACTGGTAGGTCTGGAATTATTTATTTAATAACCATGTAACTTGAAATAATTTTATAATTGATTAACAACCTATTAATCTGCCCTTGATCAAGTTTGTGTGCTTAGGTTAACCCTTTCACCGCCAATGTCGCATTTATGCACCACAATGGTTTAACACCCATGTCAATAAAGGGCAACAAATCAGGATCTGTTATCTGAAAGCCCTTTTTACTTCATTTTGGGAGGTAGGGGTAGGCCTAGTGTTATATATGTCACAGGGAAATTCTTAATATTGCTGACTTTTTTTTCTCTATCCAGTTAGGTTTAATGGTATTTTTTGGCTGAAAAATGACTGGCGGCGAAAGGTTAAAGTCATGGGGATTAGTATGTCCATGGGAGCTGTTGTACTTGTACTATGATATGTGGTGGCACTGTCAGAGAAGGACCCCACACACTGGCTCTGCACCTAAGATGATGTTAGTACTAATAGTAGGGGGCTTACTGGGAGCTGTTGTTGTACTTGTACTAGTATAATATACGTGGTGGCACCATCAGAGAAGGACCTCACACACTGGCTCTGCACCTAAGATGTTGTTAGTACTAATAGTAGGGGGCTTACTGGGAGCTGTTGTACTTGTACTAGTATAATATACGTGGTGGCACCATCAGAGAAGGACCTCACACACTGGCTCTGCACCTAAGATGTTGTTAGTACTAATAGTAGGGGGCTTACTGGGAGCTGTTGTTGTACTTGTACTAGTATAATATACGTGGTGGCACCGTCAGAGAAGGACCTCACACACTGGCTCTGCACCTAAGATGTTGTCAGTAGGGGGCTTACTGGGAGCTGTTGTACTTGTACTATAATATGTGGTGGCACTGTCAGAGAAGGACCTCACACTGGCTCTGCACCTAAGATGTTGTCAATAGGGGCTTACTAGGTGCTGTCCTCAGAGCTGCATCTAGGGGGCGCGCGATTGCGCGATTCACGCATTTAAACAAAAACTCCCGCAAATTTGAAAAAGCCATGCAGGACCGCGCGTGCAAAAAAAATTCCATGCCCGCCTTTCAAACATGCGATATGCGCGGTTGTTTTTTCCGCCAAGCAAGTCATCCCGAGCAGGGCCTCAACTTCTCCAAACAGCGCAAGTAAAAACCAATTTCATGGGTCAGTACTGTCGATTGTAAACATGATCGGCCAATGAATGCGCGTTTAACTTTGTGGGCTTCCTGTCGCAACATTCACCCGCCAAGTAAAATGGCGACCAAACAGAAAAGTGCGACGCTGTTTTATTTTTCGTTCAAAAAAACACGCACTTCCACTCCCACTTCGACAGCCCAAACCTGTGCTACAGAAACTAGTGTGATTGCTGCCGAAACTGGCGCCGATGGTGCAAGTGCTAGTGGTGATACTGATAGTGAGAAATAAATTTTACTGGACACAGAAGGTGAGGCTGCTAGGCCTACTACTACTAGTAAACCAATGATTTTTTGAAAGTATAAAAAAAGAAAGTAAAAAAAAAAAGGAAAAAGAATGCCAAATGGTTGCTTGTGATGTGTAGTTTGTATACAAGTTAAATTTTGATTTAAGAGTCATTATTGCATTTTTTATGACCTTTTGAAAAAAATCAATAAGGACGTTTTTTTTTACTGTATTTTAAAAAAAACACGTCAACCCGCGGGCAGACAACATCAAAGGCAAAATTATATCCATGCCAATTTGGAACAATGTGTGACTTAAACTATTCTTTGAACTAATTAACTTTTTATTTCAATCAGCTATGTTACTTTAAAAATAAAACAAATTTACTTCAAAATGTTCATTAAAATATTCTGTCAAGGGAGATAATAAGGGGGAAATACATTTGCCTTCACCACTTGAAGACTGCCTTTTCAGAGTTATTAGTTAATAAATTGCCTTTCCAACTGCATAGAATATTAGATCTATTTGTCCTGTACACACACACACATACACACACACACACACACACACACACACACACACACACACACACACACACACACACACACATAAAAAGCCATTGACCTTGCAAACAAAAAGCCCACTTGAACA